>CM022755.1:27570433-27627933 GCA_012411365.1 Ameiurus melas | reverse complement strand
TTAAAGCTGTGTCAATAGTATTGACGAGTCCCTGGTTAATTGCTGATGGGCATCTTTATGTTTGCCTACTGTGTTTGGCCATAGTCTCACTTTTGAGATGTCTTTTATTTATTTATTTATTTATTTATTTGTCCCGCCCTTTTTTTCTTTACATCAATGAACTTAAAAACAGGACATCTAGCACCCCCTTACACCCCTCCCCCCTCCCCTTACTAATTCAGCCAGACTTTTATTACTATGATTACTGTGGATGCAGACTAATTACTATAGCATGAAATATTCGTCATCAGTTGCTCTATTATGTAATACCATGCTTTTCCTACCAATTAATTAATCTGCAACAAAAATGTTCAATATAAAATCTAAGTATAAAAGTATAAAATTATAGTCCTTATGTCAGAACTGTAACAAACTTTTTCGCTGAAGGGAAGTCTGAGGTATTTACTTTTTTCTGAGCCACACCCAAGTCCAGACCTTCCCTGATTTTTCTCTCTTTTTTTTTTCTTTTTTTTTTCTGAAGAGCGGAGGGAGTGAGTCATCATGTCGACTGTTTCTCTGCCTACTTTCCCCATAATCATACCTTATTCACTTTACTTGTTTTTAACAACTGTTTTAGAACTTCTTTTTTTTTTTAAGAAATATACTGCCTAAAATGCTTTTCAACCTATATTTTAGTTTTATTTAGTGATCTGTTTTCGTTGCAGAATGTAGATCTTAAAGACTTTGTTTGGAGTGTGCTGAGAAGTCGGTCTTTTTTCCTGTATGACTAATCACATAACCACAGAGGCAGTGTGTTTGTAAGGATTGGATTGGAATTGCAAGACATCGCCCTTTGTTTCCAGGATGACCGTTTCATTTTTTGTTACTCTCAAAATGAGCTGATTGGTTTATGGATTGCTGAGAAATAAAGCAAGTATTTCAAGTCTGTTGGTACATTTCCATTTCCAGTATTTAGCAGACACTCTCTTTTCCATAGCTTTGTAGTCTCCAAAAAAACATCCTCCCACTAATATAAATACGTCAGGGTTTTAGAAGTTAAAACTTTGCTAGACAGCAAGAACGTCTTAAGATTTTTTTAAATGAGTGCTCATTTAAGTGCTTGGTGTAGACTGTAAATATGCAATGTGCAAAGAAGTCCATCACTTATTCATAGTTTTTGCATCTGCATTTACTTGCAGGTATCCGTTACAGCACAGAAGTGTCTGTTGACGAAGTGAAAGCTTTGGCTTCCTTGATGACATACAAATGTGCTGTTGTTGGTGAGTGGTTTTCTGTCTATCTGTCTAAAAATCATCCAGATGTAGAAATATTTCCAATAAACTATCCTGTCCACAGATGTACCTTTTGGAGGAGCGAAAGCTGGGCTGAAGATCAACACCAAGAATTATTCTGTGAGTTTCTAATGCATAGAATTAAAGGTTAAAGCAGCTGTTTGCCATTTTAGAGCCCCCTGCTGCATGCTTTTCCCTTTCCTCCAAGCCGACCCCTCCCCCTTAAGTGAAAAAACCAAAGTTGAGAAGCTCCGTTCCAAATGGAGTTGGAGCTCATTTCTGAGTGGGAAATAAAGAAACCAGCAATGTCCTGAAGTTAAGAGAGGAATGCATGCTGTCATGTTAAAGTGAAACCAGAAATGACAAAAATCACCTGTTCTAAAAACCTTCTGAATTAGAAAGTGCTGATCCTGGAGTCTCCTTCTATTTTCATTATCACATCACTGTTTTCATGTTTTTCTTAGATTACAACACAGTTTTAATGTTGACTATTGTCTGCTGTACCTACATAAACTTTTACTATAGAAACGATACCGTATTAGAAAGACCGCAGTAATATAGTCCTGTGATTTGTCTTGCACCTGGCACTATTGTCAGAGCTGCTGTTCTAGATAATTAATCAACACTTTTAAGACCAATCAGCTCTAGAATTAAACAATGCTGTATAGGTACTGGGCGAAATATCGATTATAAGATGGTATCGTGATAAATGATTACACTATACACTTTTCTGAGATATTGTTGGTATGTTGATGTGTTTTTTTAACGTTTTTAAGAATTACAAATTGGTGGTAGTGAATGGATGCCTTTGATTTGAGGTAATGTGTTTTTTATTTTAATCTTCTTTGCCTTTGTACGCATTAGAGAAGCATTGTAGGGAGTAGAGAGTTTAATATAAAAAAAATAATATTTTTTACTATTGTTTTGCAGAGAGTTTGTTAGCTAAACTATATATCGTGATGCACATCATGTCCTCAAGTATTGTGATATATTTTTGTCATATTGCCCAGCCCTAGTGCTGTGGTACAATACTGAGGCTCCCACCCTAACACACTGCTGTGTTCCTTTTGTCCTGCAAATTTTATTGCTATGCTTTGTATTTTAAAGAATCTTTCTATAAATTGCTTCCTGGTGAACAATGTTGCACATTTTCTTTTTGCTTTGTTCTCGCAGGACAATGAGCTGGAGAAAATCACAAGACGGTTCACCATTGAGCTGGCTAAAAAGGGATTTATTGGTGAGAACTTGATCATGATGTTTTTGCCTATGAGTTGAGCCTCTCTCACTCTTTCTTTCTTTCCTTCTTTCTTTCTTTCTTTCTTTCTTTCTTTCTTTCTTTCCTTCTTTCTTTCTTTCTTTCTTTCTTTGGACTCGCCCACACTGGGTAATGACCATGTCTAATTTATTTCCCCCATTACCTCAACAGTCAGAGGAATAACTCTTAAAGGAATGGTCTTAAAATAGCCTGATAACTACTGCCTGAAACTACAGCTTGAATGTGGTGAGAAACTATGTACAGGTGTATTTTAAGAGATTCTGCACTTTTTGTTGAGGTTTTTGGTCCAAATCCCAAGTTTACCTAATTCCTAGACAGAAACTGACATAAGAGGTTACAGAGTGTGTGCCATATATGGAACCACAGATAACATATTACACATGCATTAACATTAACAACGCATTAATATAAACCTGTAATTTGAAGCACTATCGTCTGTATGTGTCCAATAGTTGGTATACCACTGTCCAGTTTGGTACCATTTAAAAACAAAACAAAAAACAGTTCTGCTTCTGTCTCAGGGCCCGGCATTGATGTCCCTGCTCCCGACATGAGCACCGGCGAGAGGGAAATGTCTTGGATTGCTGACACGTACGCCAACACCATGGGTCACCATGTGAGTTAACAGTCCTGCTAAATAAATTGTAAGATAAGGTAAGAGGGTTATTCTGTTAGCTTAGCTGATAATGGGTCTCATATCAGCTGCACAATCATTAAGCGTCAAGGGTTAAGAGTAGCACATAAACAGTAGCACTTTCTCACTCGTACTGTTGATGGAGTTATTTTTTTGTCCATTGTGTCCAATGTGAACTTTTATTCTCTATTGCAATGCTTACAAGTGCCATCTCTCATTTATTTAAAATACTTTTTTGCTCTACTGCTGCATTGTCAAACTAATTTACAGCAGCAACAATCTTTGCAGCTTGAACTCTGAATTCTGGTATTAGAGTAGTGGAGAAAGCACACTAAAAACTGTATATATACCCCTGTGTATATATATATATAGCTAGACCGAGTGGAAACTTCGAGAGAATTCAACATGACATCCGTATAATTATAAAGTATAGAAATTTTAAAGATGATTGAGTATTTTGGAAATTGGATTGCCGTGGAAAGTGGATGAACAGAACTGCGGTAGTTTCTTCCTTTAGTCATAAATGAACCTGTTCCCTTTTAATGTAGAATACACCGTAGGGTTCAAAGCCACACTCAGACCTTCCAACCTGTCAAAGTCTTGACGCATGCCATCCTTGTACCCTGAGAGATGGTGGGACCAGTCGAGCAATGTCGAAGAGAGTGTGGTGCAGTGCAGGGTGTGATCAGTGCTTTGAGGTCAAGCATCAGTGTTTTAAATCTGATGTGGGCAGCTACAGAAAGACAGTGGAGGGAACGTAGCAACCGGGTAATGTGGTCACACAAGTCACATAGCTGCATTCTGGATCAGTTTCAAAGGTCAAATGGCACTCGGTGGCAGACCGGCAAGAAACGAGTTGCAGTAGTCCAGTCTCAAAATGACAAGGGACTGTGGCTTGAGTGGATAGAATTGGACGAATCCTTCTGATGTTGTAAAGGAGAAATCGTCATGAGCGTGTCAGTATAGCAATGTGAGAGGAAAAGGACAGTTGAATGTCCACTGTTGCCCCAAGATTGTGTGCAGATAATGTTGTTTTCTCTCCTGCACCAGTCAGCCCAGGCAGGTTCAAACAAACCTGTCAAGCCTGTTATGGTAGAAACTGGAATGCAAATGCATAATATATAAAGGCTTTTGATGTAACTGCCGGAAACTTGGGGGTTTGGGGGGAAGAAGCTACTCATCAGTGTTCGTCAAGACGTAGACGTTTACATGCATACTTTCTTACTACTTGCTTGTCTGTACTGTATGTATCATCTTTTTCCTAGAATTGGCAGAAAGAAACGGGTGCATGTCAATTTTCTAGTCTCTACCCCCTGAGTGCTGGGGGTTACTGTAAAACTGTGTATATACACATTCCAACTTCTACCTTAGACAAGGAAAATGAGTAGATCAGCAATTTAAAAATAAATTGCTACAATGCAGCAATTCCCAGACAGAACATCATACTGTAGCAGTGTGTAAATATACCAAGTCAAATTGGACCATATTTGTCATTGCTCAGCAGCTTAGCAAAGTGAGTGTCCATCGAGTGTCCAGTACATAATGTACATCTCTTCCCCCTTCCTCACCAGGTGCTCATTTTTATAACCTAGCTCTTATGAGACTGCACTGACGTTACTGTATGTAATGGCACTGTATGTAAGGGAGTGAAGACTCAGGAGGGAGAGAGGGAGGGAGGGGCTGAAAGAGCTGGCACCTGAATGTATAAGTGTGGATTCTTTTCTACTTACTGTTTGACATTCCTTGAGAGGAATCGGGTTCAGAAGGGAACTCCAATAATTTTTGAAATTATGTCTCCACTACAAATATCAATAAATAGTTCAAAATATATGTTCACCACAACCCTATACAACAGTTTTAATACATATTTACCCATTATTTTAATCTTATTTATGTTAATTAAAATATGTTTTTTTTTTTGTTTTTGTTTTTTTACTTTTTGTCATGTCTGAGATGTTGCTTTTTCTCAAGCTTTTCTCTTTGGTATTCACCACAGTTTGCGCCAACATGCACTCAACGTCCACTTTATTATGCACATTCATGCAGTTTTCTTATCAGCCAATCATGTGGCAGCAGCACAATTTAGAAATCATGCAGATACTGGTCAAGCGCATCAGTTAATGTTTACATCAAACATCAGAATGAAGAAAAAGTCTGATATCTGTGATTATGACATGGATGTCGGTACCAGAAGGCCTGGTTTGAGTATTTCATGAACTGCAGATCTCCTGGGATTTTTACACGAACTAGAATGGTGCAAAAAAAAACAACAAACAAAAAGAAAAAAACATTCTGTGGGTAGAAACACCTTGTTGATGATGACAGAAGTAAGAGGAAGATGGCCAGATTGGTTCGAGCTGCCAGGAAGGATACATAACTCCTATAATCACTCTTTACAACTGTGGAGAGCAGAAAAGCATCTCAACATACACAAAACATCAAACCTTGCGGTGGCTCGGAAAGGCACAGGTTCATTGAATCTGGACACGTAAAGATTAGGGGGGGAATCACCTGGTCTTTTTCCAGTCTTCAACTGTTTAGTTATAGTGAGTCTGCTCATTCTTCTCTGATCTCTCATCAACAAAGTGTTTCAGCCCTGCAGACGCTCCACTCACAGAATGTTTCTTGTTATTTTGTGCCATTCTGTATAGAGACTTGTGTGTGAAATTCCCAGAAGATCAGCAGTTTCTGAAATACTCAAACCAGCCCATCTGGTACCAACATTGCAAAGTCAGAGCTATCACAGTTTTCTTCAACGTTGATGTGAACGTTAAATGAAACCCTTCACCTGCTTGGCTGATTAGATAACTGCATGAATGTGCAAGAACACAGGTGTTCCTATTAAAGTGGAGGGTGAGTGTACACAGTCACTCAATCTGAAATCGCTGATAAATACGCACACAGCTTCACACTTCTCACGTTGTCAAATTCCGGGAAATGGTTGGGGAAGTACCCTTTTTGCTCTCTATATCTCCCCTCTTGCAATCTCAATATGGTTCTATTTCTAGGTTTGATCGTTCTTTGCTGAAAAAGGCTGCATTGATCTCTTTTTTTGGTGTCGGGTTAGAATTAGCAAATAGTTTTTCTATGTTTAAACTAGCGTCCATGCTAATGGCATGAACACATTAAGGACATTTGTAATGTTTTACTTAATTAAAAAAAAAAATTTTAACCAATAATTTGGTTAAAATTAACGTGTCCTCATCAGTCAGTCAACATCACAATAATCACTGAAACTAAAGAAAAAGGAATGAGAGAACTTAATATTCTTCTTCCTGAAATTTTCTGGAAGTTCGGATTACGCAACTTCCTCTTGAACATGTGACTCATGTGAAATATTCTAAATATTTCATAGGGCTGAACATGTTCGTGTAATAGGATTGAGTGAATGTTGTGGAATAGTAAGATGCACATTTTTCATAACTTATAATGGAGTCATGGACAAGGATGTTTTCTAAGTGCTATAGAGATTTTATTCATGTTTGTTATTTATCTGAAAAATATGCAGTTGGTTGTAGTGAAGTAACATTTTACCTGTGTTTTTTGCTTCACATACATATTTGTAAATGTACTACTAGTGGAACAGAAATGGCACAACAATCATAGAATCAGCCTCCATTTGCAAATACGTGTATGGTTCCTGCTCTCAGGTTGTGGTCTGGGGGTTAAACCTCTCTGTTTTCTGTTGGCACTGTCACATAGCACAGGAAGTGAAAAATGATTAAATGAGTATCAAATGCAAAACTAAACATGTTTCTAAGAAAAAAAATGTGACTAGCATGTGATTTATGATTCAGAGAATCTGCACTGTTCAACAGGCTTTTTTGTGGCTAAGATGTAAGACTGCTTTGGGTTATGTGGAGATTTATCTGATTTACAGTTGTATGTGTTTTGCAAGCTTTGTATTCTGCCTTTTCTGACACACGTATTGTTCTTTAATTAAATTATTTTTTTCCTGATTCGATAATCATCCAGGACATCAATGCCCATGCGTGCGTGACTGGGAAGCCCATTAGCCAGGGTGGCATCCACGGTCGAATTTCAGCCACCGGGCGAGGAGTTTTCCACGGCATCGAGAACTTTGTCAATGAATCTGCCTACATGAGTCAGCTAGGGTTGACTCCTGGTGTTGGAGACAAGACCTTCATTATTCAGGTATGAGGCTATGTGGCATGCAGGTCTTTCATCACTACACTCTACTACCAATACTACAGTACAAGCAACAAATTCAATCCCGTCCAAAACAAGTTGAGGATGCATTTGTCTCAGTTAAAAAGCAGAGGTGTAAGTAGTGTATTCATAAATCTAATCAACGTTTGCATTTAATGCCACTCCACACATTGACAGTTCTGGGGGAGGGGGTGTTTGGCCAGGATGTTTGTTTGATCTCATTATTGTGTCCTGCTTTACGGCATGCCTTTTACTAGCTCATTAGAGAGCATGAACTGCTGTAATCCCAGCCAATAGAATAAGTTCCTTGGTAGGTTTTTATTTATTTAAAAAAAGAATGTGGTCTTTCTCTAGTCATAAAATCATCTTTTTGTCACGACGGAGGTTAAGATTGTTTGTCCACAAGGTGGCATTATTGAACCATGTTGATGTCTTAATGCTTATTTTCCCTGGACAGTGTTTCACAGGCAGGCAGAATGTTTTTTCCAGACGTTCGAGGACTAAAAGTAGTACACATTATTGATTTTGAGATTAGGACAATGTAGTCTGATATTATATATGATACACTTCAGTGTACTTTTTGTTTCTGTTTAAAATATCTGATTCAACATCTCTGATCTAAATGAACAATTGAACAGAAGCCATTGTATTAGAGCAGGGAAATAGGAACATATCTGGACTGTTCTTGTAATGACAATAGAGAGGTATTTGTTTGTTATTATGCGTTATGTGAGAGTTTGGTGTACTGTTGTGTTTCTGCTTTAGGGTTTTGGTAATGTGGGCATGCACTCCATGCGTTACCTGCACCGCAACGGGGCAAAGTGTATTGGAGTAGCGGAGTGGGACGGAAGCATCTGGAACCCTAACGGCATTGATCCCAAGGAGTTGGAGGATTACAAGCTGGTGAGTTTCAACTGAATCATCTTTATCATTTTTTGATCATTCGCTCGGGCAATGAGGGTATATAACAGTTTTCAGCAGTGAAATATGCTTTTGCATCCAGTCATCTATTGTACAGATGTCCTGTATAAATTCAGCAATGTGAGCGTTACCATATCCTCTTTCTGTTATGCTCGTTTTCCTGTCTGTCTTCAGGCAAACGGTACAATTGTCGGCTTCCCCAAGGCAACACCCTATGAAGGCAGCATCTTGGAGGCCGAATGTGACATTTTGATTCCTGCTGCTAGTGAGATGCAACTTACCAAGACGAATGCCACCAAGATCAAGGCTAAGGTCAGAGGTCAATGCACTGCAGCTGTGCCGTTAGTTTGTATAGTGACCAGGATAAATGTTTTTACATTCCGATTTTTTTTGCCAGTAGACATCATTTAAGTGTTTGTCTTGAATTAGTTATAAGGCTACAGTGATTTGAGCAAATGAACTCTATGAATAGTGTAATATAGATAAATAAAATGGCCCCTGTTGTTATAGATCATTGCTGAGGGAGCCAACGGCCCAACCACCCCTGAAGCTGATAGAATATTCCTTGAAAGGAATATTATGGTGATTCCTGTAAGTCTGTTGTTCATTTAATAATCAATGTTTATATTATAAGAATAAGTACATTTTTACATTCTGTTTTGATTGTGTTGTGCTTAACATTGCTCCTGGAAGATCTGCCCATCATGATCATCTACATTTACTGGATTAAGTATGTTGAGTGAGATTTATGCTGTATACAATCATAATCTCAAGAGCAGGGTTTGGCAATCATGTTATTCCTTTCCTTCCCAGGTCAAGAGTACAGTAGTTTAGTCAACACAAATATTTCTATCTACTATCAGTCAAATTTGTTATGCTTTCAAGATTTAGCTTGCTCAAATATGGGTTTGCGCACACACACAAAACTGAGCAGGGTGAATTTGTACACGTTCCAAACATGAGTAGGTGGACTCCTTTTTTTTTCTTTTTCTTTTTTTTTTCCATGGATTAAACTATTGTACTCGTCAGCATTTGGCAGGGAAGTAACGTCATATACGATTGTCTTGAATAGGACATGTACTTGAATGCTGGTGGTGTCACCGTCTCCTACTTTGAGTGGCTGAAAAACCTGAACCATGTCAGCTATGGCAGACTGACCTTCAAATATGAGAGAGACTCAAACTACCATCTCCTCAGTAAGTGCAGTGCTGTTTATCTGTTAACCCTTTTTTTTTTAGGACAAGGACAATCCCACTCTTTTAGGGATATAAACACCACTGAATATTTGTTGTGCATCTTTTAATCAAATTGGAATCTGATGTGTGCAATACACCCACAGTCAGTGCAATACCTACACAAAAATATACGTGCACATTAAAGGGGTCATGACATGAGAAATCAAAGTGTCCTTGATCTTTTGAAATACAAGAGGACATTTCATCATACCGTTAAAATGTCCTGCAAGTTTCATAGTTTACAAAAATAGCATCTATTTAACCAAGCAGGATTTACTGTTGGATGTTAGCCAATCATAGCAGTGGGTTGTTATATTGACGTCTTAAAGGTAAAGGGCAAAAAAAAACAAAAACGTTTCAGTCAGAGGGTCAGAGACTGTGCGCAAAAAGGTCCTACATTTTGTATGATTTTAAAAAATAACTCCTTTAAAACTGTCCCATAATTTCAGGTACACTGGCAGAATTACCTTTACTCAAACAGTGGTCACATGCCAGAGCCCTTCCAGAAAGAGTAGGCAGATATTTACTTCCTTCATTTTGGCATTCTCTGAACTGCAATGCAGTACAAAGTGCCTCAGTATGGTCATTGACCTGCTCCAAAGAACTTGAAGTACTTTTACTGATGGTGCTGGGGACAGCTCTGTCTTTTCAGACTTTTAAAACAGGTTTTAAAAGCTCACTGTTTGTATTTTAGCTTTTCAAATGTCCTGCTCTGTGAAACTGTTCAGTGTTTTTTGAGCAGCTTTAGCTGAAAAGCTTTTTGCTTCAGCTGTTGTTGATTCCCACCCCCTAAATATTACAGCACACCTCAGGATGTTTTATTGCTCTTATATCACATTGGCCAACAGGTTTCTGGGATCACTTACATTATGGACACTATACACAGTCATTCACTCACTTTCTATTGAACTTCTTTAAAATAGTGTAAAGTGCTCAGTCCTGAAGACTTTGCCCTTGGTGGAAAACTTACTGACTGTCACAACTGGAGACCCCTTCCATAAATGTTAAATACACCATTTCACTATATCTGTGATTTAGTTATTAAAATCAATTTCAAACAAATGCATTAATATAAACCTGATTTGTATGAATGAGCTTAAAAATGACCTAGCAAAGGTTGTATTAACTAATCTAATATATATTTTGGGGTTTTTTTGTGGTTTGCCTTTTTGAACGAACTGCAGTGATGTGATTGATGTTTTAAAGGAAGGACTAACATTTGATTAATACGTTTCTCCGCAGTGTCTGTGCAGGAGAGTCTGGAGAGGAAGTTTGGAAAGCATGGTGGCGCCATTGCCGTGGTCCCAACCTCTGAATTTCAAGCCAGGATTTCTGTGAGTGCACAAACACACTCCATCTTCTACCGGGTCACGGGGAACCTGTGATTCCTATCCCAGGAATCATCGGGCACAATGCGGGGTACACCCTGGACAGGGTGCCAGTCCATTGCAGGGCACAATCACACACACTCACACACCCATTCATACACTATGGACACTTTAGACACGCCAATCAGCCTACCATGCCTGTCTTTTGGACTGGGGGAGGAAATACCCGGAGGAAACCCCCGCAGCACGGGGAGAACATGCAAACTCCGCACACACAGGACACTGGTGGGACTCGAACCTAGGGACCCTGGAGGTGTGAGGCAATAGTGCTAACCACTAAGCCACCGTGCGCCCCACAAACGCACTCATTCTGTGTGGTCAGTATACCGTAGGCTTGTATAAATCAGTTAAAGTTCAGATGTTGAATCAGAGCAGGAAAATACTCATCTGTACAGAGTGTGACAATCTTAAGGGCTGTAAACCAAACTGACTCATCACAGTCGATTTTTCTTTGTTTGTCTCTGTGTTAGTTTTTTTTTTTTGAAGAGATTACATATTTTTGGAACTTTACATTTCGTGGAAGCTGATTTGGTGGAAAAGTTAGCTCATGTTTAAAGAAGTTTGTTTGGTTTTTTGGGGGGTTTTTTCTCTCTTGATTTTCAAAGACTTCAGGGATGTTACATGTGGTCTGTTTATGCAGTTTGCAGAAAAATTACACAATTGATGATGCATTTTCTTTTTTTAATCATAATTCTGAACTTAATGTATAGCAGGATCCAAGGTCCTTGAATCTTTGTAACGTGTCAGAATTACACTTACTTATTTAGGGATATTGGGTAAGAACATGCTGATACTTTAAACAAAGGAAAGTTAACCATAACTGGGAATAAAAAAAATTATAATACTTAAAAAGATTATAATATAAAAAACATAGCATGGTCAATCAATTGACATTTTCACTGACATTTGATTTAATTTGATCAGATGTGATTTTTATGCTAGATGATTGATGCTAATTAATAAAAATGTGTGAGTGTGAAAGTAATTTTGAAATTAGGTATGTAAATGTTAAGGAAAGGGTAAGTCAAAATATCCAATAAAACTGATGAGAGACCAAGTGAATGTCCAGTTGAGGGGGAAAAAAGAAAGGGTTTATACTGAATATTAAATATCCAATAATATTAATTGAGAAAATGTTTTAAAAAATACAGCAGTGAGAATTACTCTACATAAGTCTTTGTTTATTTCAGTCAAGCCTTCAGGCTTTAAAAGTTTTCCTTCACTGTGGTCTGGTTACAGGGAGCGTCTGAGAAGGACATTGTGCACTCTGGACTGGCCTACACCATGGAGCGCTCTGCCAGGGTTAGTACATTTATTTAATGCAATAATGCTGCATGCTTTTGACATCCTAGTTATTTTAGTTCCTGGCTATGTATTTCCTTTTTAAAGCATGTTTTTTATGCCATTCCAGCTTCAATTGAATGTGGAAAGAAAGCAGTGTAAACATTTAGAACTACCCATCTTCGGATGGGAACATTTATAAAACAGGGATGTCAAACTCATTTTAGCTAGTGGACCACATTAATCTTAGTCCGAGTGGGCCGAACAACAACAAAAAAATCAGTTTAGTAGACCAATAACACGTCAGCAATTCCACTTAAATGTGTTCAGTGCCTTAAATACTGTAAGTGTTGACTTTTTACTGGAATTATACATAAAAGTTGTGATTGCATGAGTGTTCACTTTCTGTGAAGCCCTTAACCCCTTTCTAGCAGATTATTAAAAATCGACTTATTGGACATTTTTAATCAGTATAAACAAACAAATAATGTTATTGCCTCAATTCTGTTACAAGATTAGTCGGGACGCTGTTGGGTTTCTGTGTGTAGAGTATTGTGAGTCTGTGTTTAGCTGCTGGTGAGCAGGGCGATGTGAGGGGTGTGAGCCCCCTGCTGGGCAAACAATTCATACCTCTCAACAGTAACATTGGTGCAGAGATCAAATGGACAATGAAAGCTTTTTCTTGACAAAATTATAACAATTAAACCTAGCCTTCTAGTTTTAAAATATATAAATAAGAAATGCTTATGAAAAACTGAAAATTCTTAAAGCCCTGTGTGTCTAATTTATATGAGCCATTAACCTCTACTGTGGAGTGTGACATTACAAATAAATTGAGAAATAAATTACATGGAAATTCTTTATACATACCCTTAGCGCATTGTATATTTATTTATTTATTTATTTATTTGTTGTTGTTTTTTTTTTTTATAAAGAGTTTGACCTGTCAATGTTTCTTCATGTTGTCTCTGAGACTTTTCTTCTGGCTTGCTCATTAGGGATACATTTATATCCTGAATGTATATATTTCTGTGAAACTGCTTTGTGCCAATGTCCATTGTTAAAAACGCTATACAAATTTAAAAAAATAATTTAATTGAATCTCCCAGAGTTTATTGCTATATTTTGCCCCTTGGAATAATGGAGACTAGTTATATTTCAAGTCATTCAATTAAATGACAGTTCGCAAGACAATTCTTCTGTATCACACAGATTGTAAATTCATTTGGTGTGCTGAATTAGATCAGACTCATGCCCCAGCCCGTGGCATATATGTTTGACACCCCTGCTATAAAAGCTTAAGATGTTTTTTTTTTTTTTTACAGTAATTATGGTGAATATTTCACAAAAAATTGTACTTGCATAATTTTTTGTTTGACAATTGCATGAATGATTTGCCCCAGTTGAGTCTGTAATATTCCATGTTGTACTTTTTTATTCCCAGCAAATTATGCGCACGGCCAATAAGTACAACCTGGGGCTTGATCTGCGGACAGCGGCCTACGTCAACGCCATCGAGAAAGTCTTTAAAGTGTACAACGAGGCTGGCCTCACATTCACATAGACACCTGATAGGATCTGTCTGCATGTCTGTCCGTTCATCTATACAGACACACTATATCTTCACTGCCTCCTCCCCAGCCAATATTCAACATATCCAGTTTACATTTAACATATTCATATATACTGTTTGTATGTATATGGCATATGTACCTTATGGCTTTAATTTTTCTTCCCTCGCAGCTTTTATCCACTCCATAACACCAAAGCTCTGACACTGTCTAATCTACTAATCTACACTCGTATATCTTGCTAGAAAATGCTGGTATTTATACTGTATAATGTATTTATACTGTATAATAATAATAATAATAATCTCTGCTGTGTTCTGTTCAGGGAAGTTTAAACTCCAGCTATTCGACACACAATATGCAAAGACCCATCCAGCCTTAATATCACACAGCAGTCTGTAAAACACAAGTGATCTTGTTTTGTTTTTGTTATTATTACTATTATTTTAAAGGACATTCTTTCACTTTAAACCAGCTGAAGGCATGCAAAGGTCAATAACGAAAGCAATGCACAGCAAATGATCTCAGGCTTATATATATGTTACGAAATTGCACAGATGTGTATTTATCTGTTCTTGCACTTGGCTTATCCTTTTCTTATTAAAAATATATATTATGGTGCTCTTTTGCCTAATATGCCACTGTTTATCGCCAAATGCTTCCATAGTAAAGGTGGGAAGCATGTCTTAATGGTTAACATGCGGAATGTATGCATATGGACGGGATCGTGTTTGGGAACAAATGAGTTATTTTCTTAATCATATGAGCGTTGAATATGAAGTGAATCTGTTTGGGAGGAGAGTTTATATGGCTTTGTTTAGGATAAAATGTAATAAAAATGTATACACCATTGTGGTTATTTTTATTTTTAGAACTAAAGGGGAGTGTTTACGCAAGTAGCTTTTGTGTAAGTGCAAAAATTGCTTGTATATGTAGTAAAATCAACAACATTGTCTTGGTCAGAGTAGTCTGGGAATCCAGAAAGCAAGGTTAACTTATCTCATAAACCCTGAACTCCAGGTTGATTAACCCAAACACTGCTTACTCAGGGTTTTCTGATTCCAGAACACCTATGGGGAGTAAGTTCAATCAACCTCCTATTGGTAACTCGGAGTTAATGTGTGCGCCCGGTGAGTACATAAAGGCATTGATCCGCTTAGACACTAATAGATAAATCTTTACTTTTAGCCCTCCATCAGATTCTTAACATTGTACATAGTAAATTGGCTAATAATATATACGCTTCATAGTTTCAGGTGTAATGCTTCTGGACCCAAAGTACTTGAAGCCAAGTCAAAATGAACCACAAAAACATTCTCAAAATATCGTATTTAATAAATTTCCTAAACTGTAACCTGACTACTTAGGCCTACCATCTATAATATATTTTCTCTAGGTTGTATATAGCCAAGAGGAAGAGGGCTGAGGCCTGTAAAATGGGAGTGAAGGACCACCACCTTCACTCACTCTAGATGAGGAGCTGGCACTGTCCCTTAATCAAGGGCAACTCATTGTTGATGGGATTCCAGGAGGCAGTTCATCAGCGTCAGCTACCTCCCATGATACAAGTGGCTTGGTAAAATTTAGGTGCAACATATTAGTAATAATGAATATATTTATAATTATACCATCTGATGTCACCCAGATGAGAATGGGGTTCCCTTTTGAGTCTGGTTCCTCTCAAGGTTTCTTCCTCATAACGTCTCGGGGAGTTTTTCCTTTCCACCATCGCCTCTGGCTTGCTTGTTAGCGACAAATTCATGTGCTTATATATTCAGGGTATAGATTTTATGTTTCTGTAAAGCTGCTCTGGGACAATGTCCATTGTTAAAAGCGTTATACAAATAAAACTGAATTGAATTAATAACTTTTTTTTTGTTTATTTTTTTAAGGATATATTGATATTGACTGCCACCTTTTGGAAAAGATTGTATGTACAATTTTAATTGTAGTGCCCCTAGTAGATCAAATGGAGTTTTATCTACAGCATAAAAGTCTAGGCTTGAACATAAAAAAAAAAGTCTAGACTTGAAATGGAATTGCTGGAGCACTGGCTAAAGGTGGGCAAAGCATTGTATTTGCTTAGTAATGATTATTCTGTCATTTATTGTTGAATGTTAAAGGAATAAATACAAATGTCTTTTTCAATTACAGGAAATAAAGAAACCATGAAAAACACGACTGTTCACGTTGTGCATTAGTCTTTTAAATAGAAATGATTTTGGCAGATCACATCTAGTACCACCCTGATATCTCTTTGGTTCACATCTACAGCCACAATATAACTCAATTATCCATTAACAGCTTTCTTTATTCAAATTGTTTTACTTCAATTACAATATTGCTAATAAAAGTAGAACTTCCATATTTGAACAGAATAGACTTATGTAGGTTTATTAAAAAAAAACACTCTGAGTGGGGCTTTACATCAAGGGCACAAGTTAAAAACAAACAAAAACAAATATATGAACTTACATTATTTCCCAAATTTATCAATAGTTATTGGCTATTATAATTAAAAAACATTCAAATGTTTAAAAAAAAAAAAAAAAAGCTTAGGGTATATTTAATGCGAGAATCGGATACCTTTTGGTAGAGAACACATTTGTCTGTTTTAATTTGGGGGAAAAATATGTATATTTATCTCTCATAAATATATATAAATTATTGTGTAGAAAAACATCAAAGGTATATAATTCCACCAAACACTTTTAATCACGTGTGAAGATGTAGCGCTAGTTGACATTTGTTGATAGTTAAAATAGTTATAGTCTGAATTGTCGCTTCTTCATTTGCCATGTCTTCATATAAACAGTAGCTTTTTTAGCTTTTCCTGTTGTATTTGTTCTGTCTAGCTCCATTCAGAAGAAAAGCAGAAATTAAATAATTGCAGCATTTCAGGTGACATTTGGAAACATGTCCTGCTCCTTCATCTTAGAAATCAGCAAGTTCATCCACTGCCGAGTTGAAATCCTTACCTGGAAAGCAAAGTATTAAGTATTTATGTATTATTATGTAGCTCTTCATCAGCAACAATCAACCCGTGCTTATCTAGACTGACTCCCAGTATTATGTTGTGTGTGAAGTATTTCTTCTACTGAGATTTGAGGTTATAAAACACAGCTTAGAACCTCAGGCCAGCAAAACTTCTTCAGTTTAAGATTAAGATCCTTTTAAGATTAAGTTAGTCAATTGTCTTCCTTTCTTGTTTTCAATTATTATAAATGTTAAAATGAGTAACAAATAAATATTTAACTTTGCATAGTCTAAGTAGAAGGATTGAGAACTGCACTGTTGCTTCAACATCATGCATATTTCTATAATTAAAGGAATCAAGACAGCGTACTTTCTCCTCCTGCACCTCCCGCTCCACCTCCCACTGCACCTCCTGCTGCTCCCGGTTTCATCTCATCTTGGGGTGTTGAAAGTATGCCTCCAAACAGTCCTCCTTTCTTCTCTTGGTTTCCGTTACCAGAATCTCCTGCCGAGGGAAAAAGGCCTCCAATACCTCCTGACTTGTTTGGTTTATTTGCGTCTCCTCCTCCTCCTCCTCCCAACATGGATTTCACCTTAATTTTGGCAGCTGAAGCTGGGGTCGGAAAGCAAATAACATGAATATTAGGTGTTAAATAACTCAGTGCAATGAAACTAAAAGGAATATTGACAATAGCAAAGTCTGGTGGAGTCTGATGATTGGTTTTTACTTCATTGATATGTTTTAGAAAAGCCAAAATATTCAAGTGGCACCAAGGTGATTTTTATTATTTCATTATTCATTATTTTAGAGGACGAAAGAAAAGATCAAAGTAAACTTCCATTCTGTCCATCCATATTCTGTACCACGTATCCTACACAGAATCGCAGTGAGCCTGGAGCCTATCCCATAGAACTCTGGGCACAAGGCTAGACAGGGTGCAAACCTATCACAGGGCACAACTACACACCCATTCACACACTACGGACAATTTGGAAATGCCAAACAACCTACGGCGCATGTTTTTGGACTAGGGGAGGAAACCGGAGTACATGTAGGAAACCCTCAAAGTACAGGGAGAACATGCAATCTCCTCACACACAGGACAGAGGTGGGATCCGAACCCTCAACCCTGGAATTAAGCCATTGTTCCCCCATCAAACTAAACTTGCGAGAGATAATTTATTTGACAGGACTGTATGTTGAATAGTAAATGTTCAAGCTGTTTCTGTTTAGAGTTTCTCAGCTTTACACAATAAACAAATGAACAAGCAAAAAACAAAAACAGAAAGAACAGAAACGAGGCCTTTAAAAAAGTAATAATAATTAAATCCACTCACCTGCTTTATCAACTGCAGCATCAACAAAGCGATTCATAATGTTTAAAGAATAAAGTCCTCAGCAGCAGAAGAATGTGCTTCCCAGTGTGTATTCGTGTGTGAGAGATACCAGGTTAGAGTGGATGCTTATGAAGTGCATTTACATTCTCTTACACCCTGAAACTGAAAGGCCATTGGCTGATTTGCTGAGTGTAGAATGGAAACAGGAGGGAAGACAAGATTAAGCTAGACTGGTTTCACTGGTTTCACTGGTTTACTGTTGACTCACTGTTAAACTATTTCACATGCCCTTTGATTAAGGACAAGATACAATACTTGAGTGAAACAAGCCAGTAACTCTGATTCTGAACTTTCAAAAACATTGGTGGACGTGGACAGAATCTTTAAACTCAGAAAATCCATTCATCTGTAAACTGATCTATGAATCAATCTTGATATCAGATTATTTACTGTCTGCATAGTGTTTGACATTGTAAAAAAAAAAAAAGGAGAAAAGAGAAAGAAACAAACAGTAGCTTTTAGCTATTCAGCTTTAGAAGCTAACAATTTTTTACTATAAAATTGTTATAAAACTATAAAAAAAAAAAACCTTCACTTTCAATTTCACTAGCAAACTATCTTAGATTAAAACCACAAGCCAAGTTCACTAGCATGCAAGCTAACCCTGTTCCCAGGGTCGCTAGCAAACTAGCTAATATAGATACCAATAGCCATGTTCAATAGCAAAGTATTTAACATTAAAATCAGTAGCCAAGCTTACTGGCTAGCTAGCAGTAGGCCATTTGTAAGGTTTGCTAGGAAGCTAGCCAACATTAGTCTAACATTTTATTTTGTAATTGGAGGCTTTAGTGTAATAGAGAGACAAGGCTAGCCAGTAACAGGCAACATTACAGTTTTGCATTCCACTCAAGCGCCATTAGACTTAAAAATCATTGGTTATATGGATATATGTTTTAGAGCTTAAATAGAATTTAAACATTAACAGTTGCAGTCTTAAATGCTTAGATTTGTCAAGTTGTCCATTTTGTTTTTTCTTTTTTTAAGCAATCTGAGGTTTGATTACAGGTTGTCAAAAACATCATCAGGAGTCCAGGGCGTTGCTAGTGTACAGGTGTGTTTGTGTTTTGGTAAATATGGGTTTGGCTGTGCTCACTATGGGTGGAGGATTTCTTACTCAACTGGAATGTTAAGATTCTCCTACTCATCTTAAAATCATCACACAGAGGAAAACAGATTATACTCAGTTTGAAACAGTCCATTTGTCCTCTAACAGACAGGTTCATATCATCTGCTGCTTTAAACAGATTTGTTCGCTTGCATTTTTTTTTCTCTCTCCATAAGCACTTCCACACCTTCACAAGATGTACTTACCAGTTTTTCAAATGGAAATAAAAGGGAGATGTCTGCTTATATCCCCATAAATCTAACATATGTCTCCTCTTGAGTTTCGGTAGCGATCTCAGCAAGGGCACGTACTATACTCTGATCTGCTGAGTTACTGATGAGTCAAATTGAATTCAAATACATTACCAAGATTACTAGAGATCTACAGTTTACATTTCATATGCTAGCATTTGTAATATACAGTACATGAGAAGTGTATTAGGTGACAAACATTCTATATCCCAAATTTTATTTTAGTTGTAAATGTAGTAATATGCATATAAAACATATTTGAGTATTCTAAATACTTAGGACTACTTATTTTTCCATTTTACCCAACATATTAACTTCATTTTACTGTACAGTGAAAAAGTTTATATATAAGGTTATACATTATTTAACAGATTTCAGGATGGCCAATACCAAGTGTAACCCTACTTTCTATTCTGCCTCGTTTATTCTCAGAAAAAAAAATTGCATCTTTTTTCTTCATTCTGTCTCTCCTAAGGAATTTTAGGAGAAATATTTCTGACAAACTTGATATCTAACTGAAACACAAGTGAGAATCCCCATTAAATCTCTGGAAATATCAAAAAGATATCAAGAAAGATACTTTCCTCTGGGTGTTATAAAAAAAGAAAAGAAAGAAAGAAAGAAAGAAAATAAGAAATTCTATCATCTCACACCGTTGTATGCATAGTGTTGTGTTTGTTGTTATGATGATGATGATAAAAGTGGAAAGGCATCCTTGAGGCAGGGTGTCTGTCTGCTCTAGATTTGTGTACATTCACATCATACCTGCTTTGCTCACCTTTTATTTTATCGAGGTTTTTAAAAGGTTGGTTGTTGAGAATGAGGAGTGGCAGCATTCATCTGGGGTGTATGCATGGTGTGCGATCACTTTAATGCTTTGATGTATATGAGCATTCTGTGAATATCTATTGGCCAAGCCCAGTTCAGTTACATTTGATGTTCTTTTGATTTATGTGCATGAGAGGTTCATGTCCTCATCTGACACCTGACATTAATCCACACAAACATTTAGAAAGGATTATAAATTCTTAAAGATTGCTTTGGTCAATTTTGAGTCAGATTTGTGTTGATGTTTCCATGCTGATGTACGTTACAAGCATAACAAATGTAGATCAGTGTACCTCTGGTATATCAGAGTCACATGATGGTGATGATGTGGCATGCCAACACCCTCTAATTTGGGATGAGATTAAGAAAAAAAGTAATACACAACCCTGTCATTGTTGTAAATTTTCAAGAGCCAAAAAAACTTCCTGTTTGTATACAGGGTATAGTGTGCTGACTTTTGTTTATTGTTGCAATTAACTTCATTTCCATTTACTAGTTTGATTGCAAATATCTAAAAAAATGCTTGAAATGGTCTTATCTTATTGGTAAATCATTTTGATTCTTTTATAATCAAATACTAAATTATCTATCCGTTCATGTTTGAAATAATTGTTTTAATTAACTTTGTAATGTTGCACTGTAATCTCACGATGACGAATATTAGATATAATCAAATATTTTCATTCTATTTTGCTTATGTAGGTTGAAATGTATTATTTAAAATCCTATAGCTTAATGTATTTGGTTTATTGTTTAAAAGAAAATACAATACTGTTAGGCAGTTTTTAACCAAACATTTATTTCAGCTGCTGAATTCATTTAGAAAATGGGAGAAAAAAAATCATTTGACTGGAAAAATAATTCGCATATATTTACGCCACAGTTATAATCAGTTAGTGAGTTGTGTTTAAGGCAACATGCATAGCTTCTGCAAAAAAATTGCTTCCATATGTAATATCTCAGCTCAGTTTCCACAATTCAATTCATTTTCAATTCAGTTTTATTTCTATAGCACTTATAACAGTGGACATTGTCACAAAAAACAAAAACAACAACAAAAAAAAAACTTTAAAGCATAAGAACTAGGATAATTAAGATAGGGTTGCCGAGCAGGCGGATTAGTAATTCATCACTTGGAGCAGAACTGCATTTTAAGACAGTAAGGATTGTTGTCACCTCCTCTCTATAGCATTACTTTTTCTTGGATCGTTAACAGAGGCTGTCATTATGTCATTAAATTTCTCCATCATCATATTCATCCAGACGTGCTTTATGCTTTCAGTGCCACTCAGAAACTCACTTAAATCGGTCAGGACATACGTTTTTATTCCAATAAAGGCAGAGATGTTTATATCTTCCTCTTTAATGATAACCAAAAGCCTGATCTTTACTGCTCTCTGAGGTATTAGGCACTGGTACAAACGGTTAGTAAGACATATGGGTTTGGGATGCCTTTAAGCTGATACAAGTACAGCAGCTGTAATACACCAGTGCGCAAGCTGACTCACGAGAAAAGTGTGTGGTGTATACATATCATTTTATATTATATATAAGTGTATATGATAGAACCCTAAGCATAAGCAGAAGGCTGATTGAGGATAGAAAACAGTATAGGCCTGTGTGTGCTTAGTGATGGAGGACAATTACATGTAGTTCAGAACACGCCTTCAGTCCAGAACACGCCTTCATGAAAGACAAAGAGGGACAAGAGATAAATGCGGGTGGAGTCGATAGAATCATTTTGGAAGTCTAGCTGTAGAAACCAACTTCTAAGTGACTAGTGAAACAGAGAGGAGACGCTAAGTGGAGTGTACAAACAACTGAAAAACTGACAGGGAGACGTGTGTCTTGATTTTCATTAGTCAAAAGGCATTCAGGTATTATAGTGCTACCACTATTTCATCCCAACCTCAGCCATTTATATATCAATGCTATTTGGGAAGTGTTTTTCAAGTCACACTAAAAAGCTTTGCTGTTGGAAGGACCAAAACACAAGAAACAGGAAACGAACTGCAGTTTACATGAACTCTCCTCTTACTATCCTCTTGAACACCCAACAGACCATGTCAAGAATCCAACAGTCCTAGAAGATAACGACCCTGAAATACAAACGGAAAAGATTTCAGTAAGGAAATGAGAGGGAGAATGAGCAAGTCTAGCTTTAAAAAAATCACACAAAGTTGTAAGCTCTTAATTATAAGTTATTACAGCTCTAACTCTAGTCTCATGTCTTTTCAAAGTGGGGTCAAAATGGGCCCGCTTCCACCACCACCACTACCACCACGGCATCTGTGATATACACTATAGCGAGAAACTGCACAGTTTGATTAAGGAGATTTTTTAGGGGTTGGTATTATGTCTACAAGACGTGAAAATATTCAGCAGCAGGGTAGTGCAATTCATTACCACCGCAAAGTTGATTATGTATTATATAGCAGCACATCCTGAAGTGATTTATTCTTCTTACTGATGATTATAATTTTTATTTATTAAAGAGTGAATCCTTGTACATAGGACATTGTTGTAGTAGTTATAAACAAATTTCTTACCATATTTTGTCTCTCTTTTGCAGTTAATAAGACAAAAAAATTGCATGTCAGTGTGTCATGTTACTATAAAAACAATAAAATATTACATGAGCACATTAACATAAACCTGTGATCTACCTTGGAGCCAGCATTATTGTTGGAACTGCTGTTATAGAAAATTAATCACCACTTTTTGACCAATCAGAATCGAGAACTCAACAGTGCTGGTATAATTACAGGGTGTCCCAAAAGGCTCCATACATAGGGGAAATTAACACTTTTTAGCAAAGTGTTAAGAATTCCAAAAAACATTTTGTACTTATTTTACATTATATACTTACATTATATACACTATAATTAATATATATATATATATATATATATATATATATATATATATATATATATATATATATATATAGAGAGAGAGAGAGAGAGAGAGAGAGAGAGAGAGATGAGATTTGAACAGGAAACATGTACATCACACACGACACTGTTGCCAAACTGGGAGCCAAAGTAGGGCAAGAGGACTCCATGTGTGTTTATAAAGAAATAGCAATCATTTTCCAGGAGTGGTGGCAGGAGGTGTGGCGCATAAGCTTTTGCTTTATGCAGATGATATTTTATTATTCGTCTCTGACCCTACTAGATCTATGCCTTGCCTCCACAGAATTATTCATTTCTTTTCCAAATTCTCAGGATACAAAGTCAACTGGTCTAAATCTGAAGCCTTGGCTCTGACAGCGTACTGTCCAGTAACGGCCTTTCAGCCTGGTGCCTTCCAGTGGCCCAAACGGGGCATTAAGTACTTGGGTATTTTATTTCCAAAAAATTTGTCCGATTTAGTTAGTGTTAATGTTGACCCGTTAATAAAAAGTTTTCGAGTGATGTAAACAGGTGGTCTTCTTTACATTCATCTATGATTGGGAAGGTTAATGTTATTAAAATGAGTTGTATTTCAAAATTCAATTACATGCTACAATCTCTCTCTATAGATGTCCCTCTTTCTTATTTCAAGCAATTTGAGAGTATAGCGAAGTCTTTTATTTGGAATGGTAAGCGTCCCAGGTTAAATTTCAATAAGTTACATAGGCCGATTGACAAGGGTGGGCTAGGCCTACCCAAGATTCTGTTTTATTATTATGCGTTTGGTCTCAGACATTTGGCTCATTGGTCACTTCCACCGAGAGCCCCTCCCTGGTTCTGCATTGAACAAGAAGTTCTTGCCCCTATTTTGCCACTGCAAAGTCTTTCCATTAATCTCACCAGAGAAGTTAAATCACACCCCGTTATTTCACATCTACACTCAGTGTGGACAAGAGTGTCCAGAGTGTTTGATTCTGATATTTATCTTAATGTTGCCTCAAGATTATGGCTAAACCCCAAACTACGTATTAATAAGTCCCCTTTTTGTTGGTCAGAGTGGATCATGAGGGGGATTAATACACTCTGTGATTTTTATGATAGTGGTGTGATGATATCTTTTGAAAAATTGGTTCAACATTTTGGGATTCCCAGATCTCAGTTTTTTAGGTATCTTCAACTACGCCACTTGCTCTGTACTGTTTTTGGGAGTAGCATGCACCCCCCTAATGAAGCAGATACTCTGGGAGAGGTGATTTCTGCTGTTGGAAGAGGACATGAAGCATCAGTGTATTACTCCTTACTGATTCAGAGTCTAGGGGACGGAGTCTCGACCACTCTCAAGAGATTATGGGAGAAAGATTTAAATTTGGAATTGGGGGAGGGTGAGTGGGCTAGGATTTTAAAAAATATAAAAACAGCATCTAGAGACGCAAGGGTGCACCTTATAGAATTTAAGATTTTACATTGGTTCTATTGGACCCCCTCTAAATTGTATAGGCTTGGTCTTAAAGATACACCCACCTGCTGGCGATGCCATACAGAAGATGGAGACACTACCCATGTTTTTTGGGGGTGTCGTAAGATCCAAGAATTTTGGTTTAAGGTGCAGAGCTTTGTACGCAAGGTGTTGAACACTCAGATCTTTAAGTATCTTCTGTCCTAGACTCTGTATTTTGGGAGATGGGGAGGTCACAAAATTGGAGGATAGGTACAAAAAAGATTGGGTTTTGACCAGTGTGATGATTGGTAGACAGGTTTTTTTAAGGGGATGGAAATCAGATGGAGTGCCCTCGTTTCCAGAGTGGTGTGTGGAGATGGGGAGGGTGGCTGCCTTTGAGGAGGGGTCGAGCAGAAGGATTGGAGTTGGGAATTCCTTCAGGAAGAAATGGAGCAGTTATTTGGTGTTTTAGGGGGAGGGGTTATAGTGTGGATTTATGTTAAAAGTTTGATTCATTATATATGTTGTTTGTCTCTCTGTGTTAACTTGTGAATCAATAAAAGTGTTAATTACAAAGAATTAGCAATTATGTAAATGAGTTACATTTTGGAAAAAAAATTATTTCCCCTATGCATGGAGGCTTTTTGGACACCAAAAAATAGAAAAACCCTTAAATAGAAAAAAAACATTTCTATTTAAGTTGGCACTTAAATAGAAAGTTCAGAAATAAAAAGCTCTAAAGTCTCTATAAAATAAAGAAATGATACCAATCCTTGCATTATATGTGTAAAGGGTTCAATAGGAATTATTTTACACTGGAAGGAGTTCATGGCTGCAAAAAAAATTGTGAATCCCAAATCCAGCAAGCATATAATGAGCTGAAACTTAGTTTGTTAAATTTATATGGAGTCTATATCTATAATAACCAACTGTGAAAGATAGTATTTGATGGATACGTTCTTCTGTGTGATCTTCCAACGCATCCACCTTCTCACTGTCCCCAACATATCATATATCTTTATGCCTGTCATTTCTCTCTCTCTCTCACTCTCTCTCACTCTCTCACCTATTGTCCTCTCTCTCTCTCTCTCTCTCACTCTCTCACCTATTGTCCTCTCTCTCTCACTCTCTCTCACTCTCTCACCTATTGTCCTGCATCTGCAGCTGGCTCTGCTGCTTCTTCGGTTTGGGACGGTTCGGCCTGAGAAGAGATGGAGAACAGTGACTCAGATATGTGATCTCCATATGATGTGATCAACTCTCCAAGTTCTATAAGTTTAACCATTTTTGTTCAATTTTGTTCGGTGTATATACACCTAAACAACGTAAAGTCCGTCATCGTGTGATTTTTTTGGTGACGTGAATCTCTTTTAAAAAGAAACAAAATAAGGAAAGAAAGAAAGAAAAAAAAAAAGTCACGTCAGTGTAGCAAATGTGTTATGAGCATGAATGTGTAAGAGTGCTATAAAGTAAACGCGTTGCTGTTTATGTCTGCATCGTTTAAGAGAATTTCTTGGTTAGCTGGGAGGACATGTATGAGTTTGGAATTGGGGGAAATGTAAAAACAATTTTATATCCAAATCCATGCATATAGAATCTACATGCCTATATGCCAGTGCCGAACGAACACAGATAGACAAGCAAATGGCAGCTAGCCTGCAAGCTCAACAGCAGTTTTTTTTTTTGTGCTAACAAAATACAGGAAAACGCCACAACAGTAAGTTATGAAGTCGCTAAACTTATTGCCCAGCACGGCAAACCGTTTTCAGACAATGATTTCATAAGGGCAGTGCCTCATCAAAGTCACAGAAATAATGTGCCCAGAAAAAGTGCCGGATTTCAACAATGTGAGCTTATCCAGAAATACTGTGGTGGGGAGAATCGAGGACTTGTCAGCTAACTTGAAACTTCAGCTGAGAGACAACGCTTGTGCTTTTCATTCTTACTCGATAGCATGCGATGAGAGCACAGATGCCACAGACACCGAGCAACTGTTAATTGTTTTGCGGGGAGTAGATGATCATTTTTGCTGTACGGAGGAGCTGCTGGATATGACGAGCCTAAAAGGCACAACGACAGGAAAAGATATTTTTGAAGCTGTGTCAGAGACAGTTGAAAAGATGGCACTTAAATGGGACAAGCTCTGTGGAGTAACAACGGATGGAGCTCCGGCCATGACGGGCGAGCGCAAAGGACTGGCACCATTGGTGTGTGCCAAGGTAAAAGAGACCGGAGGTGAGGCTGTTAGGATGCACTGTATAATCCACCAAGAAGCACCAAGTCTGTCCAGCTGGGCGATGAGATGAACACTGTTGTAAAAACTGTCAACATGATTCGAGCTAGAGGACTGTACCACAGAGAATTTCAGGCTTTCCTATCTGATGTGGATGCTGAATACAGGGATGTACTCTCCCACTCTGATGTGCGCTGGCTCAGCTCTGTGCTGCAGCGGTTTTATTCGCTGAGATCAGAAATCGACCAGTTTTTAAAAGAGAAGGGCCGACCTCTTTATGAACTAAGTGACCCTCTGTGGCTGGCAGACCTGGCATTTTTAGTTGATCTTACGCATCATCTGAATACACTGAACAAGAACCTACAAGGCAAAGAACAGCTGGTGCCACACCTGTATGCGCACATGAAAGTCTTCTGTGTAAAGCTCCGCCTGTTTGAGACACAACTACGAGGCTTTAATGCTGCACACTCCCCTGCGCTGTCTGAAATCAAGTCTGCTTTTCCAAAGGCCAACCTTTCTGCTAAAAAGGAGAAATATGTGTCTGTGATTGCATCTCTCGTGACAGCGTTCAACCAGCGTTTCCAAGATTTTTCTGTCATTGAAAAACAAATCAAGCTGTTCTCGACCCGCTTCCTGTAGGATGCAGAAGAAGTGGAAGAGAGTCTGCAGTTAGAACTGATTGAAATGCAATGTGATGTTTCTCTGAAGAGTCAACATCAGCTTCTCTCCCTCCCTGAATTCTATCAGAGTTTGGATAATGCCAAGTTTCCTCTGATGAGACGCCACGCAAAAAGAATGAGGAGCCTGTTCGGCTCAACATACAGTGCCTTGCGAAAGTATTCGGCCCCCTTGAACTTTTCAACCTTTTGCCACATTTCAGGCTTCAAACATAAAGATATAAAATTTTTATTTTTTGTGAAGAATCACCAACAAGTGGGACACAATTGTGAAGTGGAACGAAATCTATTGGATATTTTAAAATTTGTTAGCAAATAAAAAACTGAAAAGTGGTGCGTGCAAAATTATTCGGCCTCTTTACTTTCAGTGCAGCAAACTCACTCCAGAAGTTCAGCGAGGATCTCTGAATGATCCAATGTTGTCCTAAATGACTGATGGTGATAAATAGAATCCACCTGTGTGTAATCAAGTCTCTGTATAAATGCACCTGCTCTGTGATAGTCTCAGGGTTCTGTTGAAAGCGCAGAGAGCATCATGAAGACCAAGGAACACACCAGGCAGGTCCGTAATACTGTTGTGGAGAAGTTTAAAGCCGGATTTGGATACAAAAAGATTTCCCAAGCTATAAACATCCCAAGGAGCACTGTGCAAGCGATCATTTTGAAATGGAAGGAGTATCAGACCACTGCAAATTTACCAAGACCTGGCCGTCCCTCTAAACTTTCAGCTCAGACAAGGATAAGACTGATCAGAGATGCAGCCAAGAGGCCCATGATCACTCTGGATGAACTGCAGAGAACTACAGCTGAGGTGGGAGAGTCTGTCCATAGGACAACAATCAGTCGTACACTGCACAAATCTGGCCTTTATGGAAGAGTGGCAAGAAGAAAGCCATTTCTCAAAGATATCCATAAAAAGTCTCGTCTAAAGTTTGCCACAAGCCACCTGGGAGACACAGCAAACGTCACACCAAACGTTGAGAAATGGCTTTCTTCTTGCCACTCTTCCGCAAAGGGCCAGATTTGTGCAGTGTACGACGATTGTTGTCCTATGGACAGACTCTCCCACTCCTCAGCTGTAGTTCTCTCGCAGTTCATCCAGAGTGATCATGGGCCTCTTGGCTGCATCTCTGATCAGTCTTATCCTTGTCTGAGCTGAAAGTTTAGAGGGACGGCCAGGTCTTAGAATTAGAATCGAATGATCCATGAAAGAAAATAGCAGTGGTCAATATCCAAGGGTTCACTATAAGAAAAATTGTGTTAGCCTATAAGATAATGCAGTCATGGGAATAAGTTTAAAGTGTTATTGTTTCTTAAATACATTATTTTTGATTAAAGCCTTTTTGGGGAATTGATGTGAGACTGGTCAATGTTCAAAACCTACAGTGGTGCTGTTGCATTCTTTAAAGAAATAGGCATAGCTATTGTATCAAACACATTAAGTGTCATTAAATACAGGAGCAATATCATATTCTAGTCTGCATATGATCTTGTCTTGTCTCGTCACATTTGTTAAACAGGAGCGTGACTGTGTGTTGGGTTTCCAATCTGCATATTCATATGATCTAGATTCCTCAGTAAACGTGTACGCCCTTCTCTGCCTTTTTTGTTGTATAAATTTATTTTTACTCAACCACCATATCACACAGTTACTTAATACTAAAATACCCTGAAAATTTCTGGTTGTCAAAACAAATATGGAATGACCTAAACTTTGTCATGGCATTAATGCCCCAAAGACCTCAGTGTTTACTTTTTTAAAAACTAGAGCTAGGCTACCAAACTAGACATAACAAACCCGTATCGATTGCGCTCACACTGAAATGCAGTTTCAGCATTGACAGTCTTTGTCATTAGACTGCCAGGAGTCTGTCTGGCCTCAGGGGAAGGGGGGGAAATTATATTTTTGTGCTTCATGAGTTTCATAATCAGACTACATCTCCTTTTATTAAATAAATCTAAAACTTAGACTTAATTTAAATTCTTTAAGTATCTTCCTTTGAAGGTATGAAATGGTTTGATGTTGGAAGCTCATGAGCAGGAACATAAGACCATGCTGAATGTTTGAGCCCATGTTAGCACCTCAGTGATCGGCTGTTCAATATAAGAACATAATAAACAACATCATCACAAAAGAAAATGCAACAAAATTGGAGAATTACTACAGTTATCAGTTTTACAGGTATAGTTTTACACAGTTTTACACATATAGTTTTATTCTAGATGTGGTGTTTACCGGGTTGATCAGTCCAGTAGATGCCACTACAGTCTCCAGACCTTCCACTGCCTTCCCTGATACCTCATTGGCTCCAGCTACTGCGGCCTCGCCCACAAGATTCGCCTGGTCAGTCGTCTTCTGGGCAACTGGGAACATGAGACAATACCCTTACATACAATATTACTTCTTTCAATAATGATCAATAATAATGATAGTTATCAATAATAATTCTATTAACTTTCTATTTATATGCGACCTTTTATACATTTAAAACACTGGTCAAAGAGCTGTACATGCATTTTCCATGCAATTTATCACACACAGGGGCAAAGTGTCGAGCCTATTCCAGGGAAATTGGGGCAAAAGGCCGGGGACACCCAGCACAGGGTGCAATCCCATCACAGGGCACAATCGCACACAAACTCTCACACCCAGTCATACACTATGGACAATTTTGAAATGTCAATCACACTGCCAATCACAATTCCATGCATGTCTTTGGACTTGTGGCGGAAACCCCCGAAACACAGGGAGAACACGCAAATTCCGTGCACACAGGGCGGAGGCAGGATCCAAATCCTCAACCCCAGAGGTGAAAGGCAAACAAGCTAACCACGAAGCCACCGTGCCCCCAAAGTGCTGCACAGTTTGTGCAAATAAACAAAACAAAACGTTAATTAAAAAAAACGTGAACATGAAAAAGTAATTAAGATAAATAAAAGGCATTTGTTATGAAATACAATGTACAAAATAAGAATCAATGAGCTGGAGAATGTTACAACAATTATTCATGATAATGATATTAATTATAATCAACAACAGTGTGGTGTGATGCCAATACCACCCAAAATGATTTTCCTATAAAAGCACATTTCCATTCTTATACAACTTTATTATAACTTTTTTCATAGTTCATAGTTCATTTAATGTCGTAGAAACAAGTTAGTCTCTGTTATCACTTATGTTATAACAGCTATAAGCTGTTATATGTTAGCACTCATTCCATTCCCCCACCAGCTTCTCTTTTTCTCTCTCTAATAAGACAATACTGCAGCTTGTCCTGTTACAGAGAATCTGTAACCATGTCCATCCTTGAAGACTTTCTACCTTACCTCTGACTGTTACAAAGCACTGACACTGGAGGTTCCTTCCAAAAATGCTAAATAAACATCTCGATATAGAAACCTTCAACATATCCACAATCACAATTATTTGTTTATGTGAAGCATCTGCCATACAGTTCCCAGCGTATGTGATTTCTATAGTGATTTCTAATGCATTCGAATGAGTGTATAACTTGCAGCTGACACTGCCGTCAGAGATGCTGTTATTAAAATCAATCAATACCTTCTGACCAATCAGAATCAATCATTCATCAGCACTGTGGTATAAAGAGTATTATTAAATGCTTAAGTAAAATGGCTTTGTGCTGTTAACAGGAATTTTAAAAAATGGTGCAGAAGTGTGCAGCTTTCTGTCCGAACCTGTGTTCACGCTGGAAACCACACCTTCCTTTGTTTTTGTACCTGTAAGAAGGACACAAAAAAGAAGGTTAAATGTAAAATTTGTAAATTCATTATTTAAAGTGCATCTATAATGGCTAAAACAAAATCTTCACTTAAACACTTTTTCTTTTCACTTTTAACATCCAGGTGTCACTCCAGTATTTTGCTTATATATTTGAGGTAAAGCTCTGATGTTTAATATTTAAGTAATGTACTGCACGGGCAGTTCTTTCTGGACTTTTCTAAGCTCCACTGCAGCCGCTGCTCTCTGTGTAGAGCTGGAGTTCTGCCCAGCCTTTTAAAAGCAGAGCAAATGTCAGTTACACACTTCCTCTAGATCGCCACTTTTACAGAACATGTAAAATGGACTCTGAACATGTACCCTGTTGTTCTCTAATTCTGGACAACACCCACTCAAGCCTCTGAAATGTTCTGAATGCCCATTTTTACCCCTGCAACTAAAATCCCAGTACAATGTGGGCCACATTCTTCCCCATCTCATGAAAATTACAAACACACTCACGCAAACACACATGTCAAATAAAGCGTTGTTCTTGTTCTCCAGTACAACGGGCTGATTTAGCACCAGGACATGCACATTCCAGAGAGCCTGACTACTGCTGGGGGGACAAACACAAAGGCCTGGGTTTTATAAGGCTGCTGTTGGGATCAGTTGAAAGATCTATTTGAAGACGACTCACACAATATCGGATGGTATAACACTGTGAGTGGTAGTCCATGTAATAAATTAAATGGAGGATGGAGGGAAAGGTAACATGCTAAAAGTTCTGTTGTTCATCCACAGGATACAGGAGGCTCTGGTTATGTTAAAGATTTCATTCTTGACAGACATGCAATTGCAGAAATAAAGATTTTTGTGCCAGTTTTATTTATTTATTTGGACAAAATTGATTTTCTTTTGCAGAAAGAAAACGCATAATGTATTTAAGGGAAAAAAATTAAAATGATTCCATCCAGGGTGTCCCCCGGCTTGTGCCCTGAATCACCATCGATAAGCTCCAGGCTCCCTGTGACCCTGTGTAGGATAAGTGATATGGAAAATGAATGGATGGATGGATGAAATTAAAATTGTGAATGTATAATGATGTATGACTTTTCTTTTTGTAAATTTCCCCCTATTTTTCTGCCTTTAATTTGGTCACCTCACAATTACCACCCACCAGCTAGCTCTCCCGTATTATACAACAGACACCATATGGGGAGGGTGACGGCTAATACGTGCGTCCTCTGAGAGACCTGAAGCCAGCCAACTGCATCTTTTCGAACCGCAGCTCATGCTGCGTCACAGGGCAGAGGTGCGATCTGCCCACTTCCACATACATCAGCTCACAGATGTTCAGGATTGGCTAGTGTTACTGTGAATTCAGGATTGGCTAGTGTTACTGTGACAGGGGAGAGACAGTATGCAATCCATCCTACCAAGACAGCACAAAGAATTTTGTTCCATTGGCTCCTGGCCTGGGATGGCTGTGGCATCATCGGGCCCAAAATTTTTCTGTTGGAACCATAGCTTATGTACAATAAACAATTTGTGTGAATGATTCTGTGTTTATTGGTGTTCAAGCTGATGCATGGGAAATATCCTCTGTGTGTGTAGCAGTAAATGACCTTTTAAAATATCACATAAAATACAAACTACATGTATTCATCAAATAGCCAAAATGTATGACTGGTTTTGGTATGCGTGTGTGTGTGTGTGTGTGTGTGTGTATATATACAGTGGTGTGAAAAAGTGTTTGCCCCCTTGCTCATTTCCTGTTCCTTTGCATGTTTGTCACACTTAAGTGTTTCGGAACATCAAACCAATTTAAACAATAGTCAAGGACAACACAAGTAAACACAAAATGCAATTTGTAAATGAAGGTGTTTATTATTAAAGGTGAAAAAAAATCCAAACCATCATGGCCCTGTGTGAAAAAGTGATTGCCCCCCTTGTTAAAACATACTATAACTGTGGTTGTCCACACCTGAGTTCAATTTCTCTAGCCACACCCAGGCCCGATTATTGCCACACCTGTTCACAATCAAGGCATCACTTAAATAGGAGCTGCTTGACACAGTAAGGTCCACCAGAAGATCCTTAAAAGCTACACATCATGCCGAGACCCAAAGAAATTCAGGAACAATTGAGAAAGAAAGTAATTGAGATCTATCAGTCTGGAAAGGGTTATAAAGCCATTTCCAAAGCTTTGGGAATCCAGCGAACCACAGTGAGAGCCATTATCCACAAAGGTAAGCGAAACATGGAACAGTGGTGAACCTTCCCAGGAGTGGCGCGCCCAAAATTACCCCAAGAGCGCAGCCGACGACTCATCCAAGAGGTCACAAAAGACCCCACAACAACGTCCAAAGAACTGCAGGCCTCACTTGCCTCAGTTAAGGTCAGCGTTCATGCCTCCACCATCAGGAAAAGACTGGGCAAAAATGGCCTGCATGGCAGAGTTCCAAGGAGAAAACCACTGCTGAGCAAAAGAGCATCAAAGCTCGTCTCAATTTCTCCACAACACATCTTGATGATCCCCAAGACTTTTGGGACAACATTCTGTGGACCGATGAGACAAAAGTGGAACTCTTTGGAAGGTGTGTGTCCAAGTATATCTGGTGTAGAAGGAACACTGCATTTCATAAAAAGAACATTATACCAACAGTAAAATATGGTGGTGGTAGTGTGATGGTCTGGGGCTGTTTTGCTGCTTCAGGACCTGGAAGACTTGCCGTGATAAAAGGAACTATGAATTCTGCTGTCTACCAAGAGATCCTGAAGGAGAATGTCCGACCATCTGTTCGTGTACTCAAGCTGAAACGAACTTGGGTTCTGCAGCAGGACAATGATCCTAAACACACCAGCAAGTCCACCACCGAATGGCTGAAGAAAAACAAAATGAAGACTTTGGAGTGGCCTAGCCAAAGTCCTGACCGGAATCCTATTGAGATGTTGTGGTATGAGCTTAAAAAGGCCGTTCATGCTCGAAAACCCTCTAATGTAACTGAATTAGGACAATTCTGCAAAGATGAGTGGGCCAAAAATTCCTCCAAGGGCCGCTGTAAAAGCCTCATTGCACAATATATCGCGACGCCGTTGCAGTTGTTGCTGCTAAGGGTGGCCCAACCAGTTATTAGGTTTAGGGGGCAATCACTTTTTCACACAGGGCCATGATGGTTTGGATTTTTTTCACCTTTAATAATAAACACCTTCATTTACAAATTGCATTTTGTGTTTACTTGTGTTGTCCTTGACTATTGTTTAAATTGGTTTGATGTTCGAAACACTTAAGTGTGACAAACATGCAAAGGAACAGGAAATGAGGAAGGGGGAACTTTTAACACTTTTTACTCTAGTGTGTATATATATATATATATATATATATATATGTATATATATATATATATATATATATATATATATATATATATATATATATATATATATATATATATATATATATATATATATATATATATATATATATATATATATATATATATATATATATATATATATATATATATATATATGTATATATATATATATATGTATATATATATATATATATATATATATATATATATATATATATATATATATGTATATATATATATATATATATATGTATATATATATATGTATATATATATATATATATATATATATATATATATATGTATATATATATATGTATATATATATATATATATATATATATATATATATATATATATATATATATATATATATATATATATATATATATATATATATATATATATATATATATATATATATATATATATATATATATATATATATATACATATATATATACACACACACACACACGGTATATCACTCAACTTGTCCTGTTAAACCGCTGTATGGTCTTGGCCACCGTGCTGCAGCTCAGTGTCAGGATCTTGGCAGTATTCTTATAGCCTAGGCCATCTTAATGTAGAGCAACAATTCTTTTTTTCAGACCCTGAGAGAGTTCTTTGCCATGAGGTGCCATGTTGAACTTCCAGTGACCAGTATGATGGAGTGTGAGAGCCATGACACCAAAGTAACAATTTTCACTTAGGGGTGTACTCACTTTTGTTGCCAGCGGTTTAGACATTAATGGCTGTGTTGAGTTATTTTGAGGGAACAGCAAATTTACACTGTCACACAAGCTGTACACTCACTACTTTACATTGTAGCAAAGTGTCATTTCTTCAGTGTTGTTACATGAAAATATATAATCAAATATTTACAAAGATATGAGGGGTGTACCACTTTTGTGAAATACTGTGTGTATGTATGTATGTATGTATGTATATATATATATATATATATATATATATATATATATATATATATATATATAATATTTAAAAAAGAGTTTGAAAAACATCAGGAATTTGAAACTCATTTCATACATGCAATATCTTCTAAATGATGTTAAGCTTTTGCACCCCAAGCTCTAATGCACTCACTCCCCAGCCTCACCCCCCTTCACCCAATCTATCAGCTCACTGCTTTTTTAAACTTTGTTAACACAGCTCGCTTTATTGATGTGTCCGAGATACCACATGCACACGAGCAAACAGCCTAGAGTACACTAGCAACTAGAGGGAATATATGGATGAGATACACTCATACCTGTATCTCAGAACACACAGCCACATATACTAATACATTGTGTGTTTGCAGTACCAACTGTACATTAGCAGAAGAATGATGCACAAGGAGAGATAAGCAGAGAACATGCTCATAACCTGTATAGTACACTACCTCAGGAGTACTCACAATAGTGTGCCATAGGGATGCAAAAGTTCTCTCTTTTTACTGTCGAAGCAGCCAACATTGTCAGTGTCTTGCCACTTCTCACTCACTCCTTTCATTTCTTACAGGGCAGAAATGTCATGCTGGAGATGTAGACATTACCATCACTTCTACCTCAGACACGCTACCATTTCTCCACAGACACTGCTTTCCATTTGCATTGCTGTAACATTGTTCAAGCTCTGCAGCAGTTACAAGCTTTCAGTCACATGTGGGTTAAAGATAAAAAAGGGTTAGTAAAGTGCAACGGTATTAATATTAAAATATGTTATTAATATGAATCTTTTAACAGTGATGAAAAAAATGTCTTAATATTACAATTAAAATAGTAACCTGTTTAATATTAAAAGACAGTATATTTTTAATAGCATTGGACTTAAAGCCAATTTAAAGAAGTTTTATTCAATAAAATCTGATGGAAACAACTTGATTAATCGTTTAAATAATATCCATGATCTTATAAGAAGCTATTACAGATAAAGAATAAGGTTGGAGTTGGAACTATGACAGCAAAATATACAGAATGTAAAACTGTGGTTATTAACTATTACAGTGTGACTTTTGTATGTAATTCAAGTAGCATAGGTAAAAAGTATCTTTTATAGTGAATTATATTTCTAACGGCTGACCTTTCTGACCTTCGTGCTTGAATTAAAATTTTATTCTATTACATTTTTATTCTTCGTGTTTATTTATTTATTTATTTATTTATTTATTTTAACTCTTCAGCTTTGATCTGTATGTGAGAACATATTTGATAACTGTTGCTTAAAAAGTGAAGCTTCTCTCCTAATATACATGTATGTGTCCAGTCTTTGCTAGTCCATTAATTTGCTGCACCCTGATCATTCCGGCATGAATTGATCGCATCTCCCTCTGGTTCCCACCCACTGCGGTCAGTGAAAGTACAGACAGAGCCACAGGGCTGTGCGGGGTGACTCAGGGACCACAGCAGGGTTATTAAGTGTGCGTGTGTGTGTGTGTGTGTGTGTGTGTGTGTGTGTGTGTGTAGCGGGGAGTGTTGATTACTCCAGTTGATACATGAGCAGCTGATCAGAATGACAGGCAGGTGGGAGATGCTGGTAAATCCATATGTTTACAGCTCTGCTCACATCATGATGACACATGCCAGCATTAATAATGACAGCAAGGACTGCATCCAAAAAGCATCCCGAAGGAGGGAGCTCTGGAGCTCGATAGGGTTTACAGAAATAAAGAGTAAAACTGGTCATGAAATAGCATTTCAGTTCTCATGATCTATTTTTTTTTCCTGTATATAAAAGGGGGTCTCCAGACCCGGTAGTAAGTCCTATTTCTGGAGGAGAATTGCTGGTAATGCAATTTGCTTACATTTTAAAACTCAACATTCAAAGATAGAACACATGATTAGTTATATACGGCTTAAAATGGCTCTTTAATAATGTTAAACCTTCTGGTTGAAATCAATAAACAGTATACAAGAAAACTTTTATTCTGGACGTACCGACATACATGACACCCTCCTTGGTTTTGGCAGCAGCCTCCTCCAACCCTTCCTTGGTCTTCTCAGCTGCCGCTACCACTCCCTCCTTGGCCATGGAGAATCCCTTCTTTAGAACATCCATCCTGAGAGCTGTGTAGATCTGTGTGTGACTTTCAGCTGCTTAGTGCTCAGTGTCTTATAGCAGCTCACTTACTCAGAATATGTGTGTGTGTGTGTGTGTGTGTGTGTGTGTGTGTGTGTGTGTGTGTGTGTGTGTGTGTGTGTGTGTGTGTGTGTGGTGGACTGCTTGTTGGGTCCTGGGTGAGTGTGCAAGACAGTGGCTCTTATGAAAGCGGGCTTGGCACTGAGAGCTCAGACGGATTGAGACACCCTTAACAAGGAGGGCAGCAGAGTGGATGCGGGGGGAGGAGTTAAAACAAGTGGGTGAAAGAGCAATTTAGCAAAATTAATTAGAAAAACACAAACATCTTTTCAGCAGATTATGTATACTGGATAATTGTTAGACATAAGATTGACTGTTATACATTATCCATTAAGTGAAAATTTATTTTTTTAAAAAACAGTAAAATAATCTTACCTTTTATTTCCACTTCATCATTTAATATTAAGTCTAATATACGTTCTTTACCTTATAAATCTCACTATTGGGTTGCCTTGCATATACTGAACACAGTGATATTATCCTAAAAATTTAATAATTTGTTTAAAACGCTGTGAGAAATGTAGTTTAATAATAGTTTTAAATATAGTGCTCAAATAAAAGTATTTCCACTCTTTCCAATATTTCATTATAACCATGTGTATGAAAAGTGCTCTATTAAAAAAAAACAAATTCTCATTTTTAAATGTAAAGAGATTTAATTAACACACGAGGAAGAGTCAAACGAAAACCTTGAAAGTCCAACATAAATTTTGAGCATTTGCATCGAATGAAATGAAGAGTATGCAGAAAAACACTGTGTTTGCAAGAAATAATACAACATTTAAAAACAAGGCTTTCACCCTTGTATGAATATATCCTTGCTCATAAACTAATAACTAATTATTCTGCATGGCCATTCAGATGCTTAAAGGTATTTCTAATGTATTACACTGCGGTAATTAGATGAACTCTGAGAGCACAACTGAGGAAATAGACCAGTTGTTGCTAAACCTGAGGACTTATTTTTAAACTTAAGTTAATATAAAGAAAGTAAATGTGGATGTGGAGTCAGTCCAGTCTGGAAAAATGACTAAAGTGTGGACTTTATCCTCCTGAGTGCTGCACTGCACAGACTGAGACGTGTATCCCTTCTACACTTATAGAGTGATCAGCAGAGATTATACAGGTATCTATAATGTATTTGTGAGTCAGGTTATTTATGCTTTTGATTGACTGGATTATATAAATATCGAATGAATGGGAGATTATTTTGTGGTTATTCCTTATACCTGTACCTTTTCCCTACCATTTTTATCTTACTACATTAGTCTCTGGTATTTCAACTCTGACTCTGCAGATTCTCCTCTAGCACTGAGCGTCTGTGTCTCTCTGCCTCTACCACACCCTGTTCGACAAACTGGCAGAAAGCCAATGGCTATATATAGAGCGCTGCATTTGTCAGGACAATGGTAGAATGTAAGCTGATACTGGCTCCTGCATGGATGTGCTCATCATCTGCATGGATGCAGCAGAAACAGAGACCCTGTGCCCATCGATGTGGTCATTACAGGCATCTAACAGAGACATGTGGAAATTTACCACCATAATGCACCCATGTGACATACAGAAAATTTCATCCATTAATAATGAGAAGTACTCTAAAGATGTGGGATTGGCACGAACATGAATTAAGAGATCAATCTGCCCCCCTTGGCAGGAAAAGGCTTCTTAGAAGCATCAGTAATGTTGTCCACATCCTGCAGTGTTTCGGATTCAGCTTCTTTTAAATGAACAAAACAGTTAATGTACTGTTTTATGATCCAAGACAGAACTATCATATATATTTGGTGAATTTTTTTTTTAAATAAAGACTATTAGTTTAATTATTGTAATTCTCTTTTCACCTCAGAGTCTTAAAGGAATACACCAGTGTATTCTATATCATATGTTTGATTCCCAACAGCAGAATCTGGACACATTTCTGTGTACTGAAGAAAGAATGGAAACCTAGATTATCCAAAACTCATAGTAAAAGTTTAAGGGGAGTACTTAAACTGACAAATATTTTAAACATGTGAATATATAGCACAAATATGAAAAAAAGAAAAGAAAAAAAAATCAGGATCCAACAATAAAGGTCTGAAGGTTATGAAGAGTGTCTTGCAAAACCGGTTCTTGTGTATTTTCACACCAGTGGAAAGTCATTCCAGTTACTTTTGCTTTCTCTTACATGTGTTAGGCATTTTAGTATTTATGTTTGTAATACTTAACCACAACTTTCCTTCCTGAATAAACTTCAATCACAAAACATTTGAGAAAAGACATTGATGGTTAACTTTAATGCTAGGGCAAACAAATGCATTCTGCACAATTGTGGCCTTCAACTTTATGACAACAGTTTGGGGAAGAACGACATATGAGTGTGATTGTCAGGTGTGTACCCTGTCCAGGGTGTACCCCGCCTTGTGCCCGATGCTCTCTAGGATAGACTCCAGGTTCCCCCGTGACCCTGAAAAGGAGTAAGCAGTAGAAGATGGATGGATGTTAGGTGTGTGTGGACACCAGACCATCATACCTATGTAACGGTTCTTCTACCAAACTGTCACCAAAAAGTTGGAAGCACACAACTGCATACAATGTCTTTGTATGATGTCGCATGACAATTTCCCTTCAATGGAACTTAGGGTCTTAAACCTGTTTCAGCATAACAATGCCCCTGCGCACAAATCAAGGTCCATGAAGACATGGTTTGTCAAAGTTGGAGGTAGAAGAATGCAAGTGAGCTGCACAGAGACCTGATCTCAATCCCAGTGAAAACCTTTGGGATGAACCGGAACTCTGACTGCACCCCAGGCCTCCTCGCTTGACAGCAGTGCCTGGTAAATGTGCACTTATATATATATATTTTATCCAAAGCGCTTTACACTGTGTCTCATTCACCCATTCACACACACACACACACACACACCAATGGTAGCAGAGCTGCCATGCAAGGCACTAACTTGCCATCGGGAGCAACTTGGGGTTCAGTGTCTTGCCCAAGGACACTTCGGCATGTGGAGTCACCCGGGCCGGGAATTGAACCGCCAACCCTACGATTAATGGACAACCCGCTCAACTGCGCCACAGCCGCCAACAAGTGCCTGACCTCACTAATGTTCTTGCGGTTAAATGAGCACAAAATCCCACAGACACTCTAGTGCAAAGCCTTCCCAGAAGAGTGGTGTTCTTATAACAGCAAAGGGGGACTCATTCTGAAATAGGATGCTCAACAAGCATACATACGGGGATGATGATTTATTTATTATTTTTTTTCACTGTACATTTTTTTGCCTTCAGAATGAATTATGGCTCTGTTCTCAATATGCCCCATTAAATCTCACTCATCTCCAAGTACTGAATAACAGGAAGCTTTGGGACTGACAAGTACCTCAGCTGACAGCACTTACTGTAAGAGTGTGGTGAAGCAGAGAAAAACAATAGAGATGTTTAATATGCTCAGAACTAATGTGGACAAGAGACTTTCCTTGGTGTCGGACCACTGAAGCAAGAGATTACAGATTCAAGGATCTTTACTATAATTCCTCAGTGGATAAAAGCATGAAATAATCTTTACTCCGTCATTCAACTAGGTAGTGAAACAAACCTTATAAGGAGTATACCTTATACTTCTTATATTACAATTAACCTCTTATATTTCCTCATTTATTTATTTCATATTTACTCTTTTTTTGCCACCCACATCCACCCCCAACCTTATAGAATAAAATAAATATCATATAAAATGTATGTGTAAAGCAGTAGATTATTTTTTTGTTCCAGCTACACAATTTGAACCTGAGACATCGATTCAATCACTCACTCACAACTATTAGCGGATTTCCTGTAATATTTATTACATGCTAACTTTTTATCAAACCTGTAAGATGATGCACATACTTGAATTTTACATTTATGGCCAAGTATCACTGTTCTTTCAGTAGATAATCTCACTTGAATGCTGTAGATGTTTTCTTAATACATGCTGCTGTAATCATAACCATCCACTGATCATCCCAGCACTTCTCATTCTGTACATTTACTACTGTCTGTAAATTTTCGTCTTTTACACCTTTATATTGTAATGATTTATAATCCCAGTTTTCTGGGAACTCAGAAAAGTGGAATGGGTTCTCAATTGAGTCTGGTCTCCTCCTGAGGTTCTCTCACAGGGAGTTTTTTCTTACTTCTGTCACCTAAGGCTTGCTCATTAGAGATCTATATATAAACCTACTACATCCAGATCTCTGTAAAACTCTGTTGTTATTTTTCAAACGGTCTACGCAACATAATTACTTTTAACGTAATTACTTCTTATATACACTGAAATTCCCTTATCCAGTTCCCATCGGATGTAGCCAGAGAATGACCTGCTGGGCCAGAGCCCCTACAGCAGAAACAAAGAAAGCTTGTTACTGTACAATCCTAAATGTTGGAAGACAGCCTGAGACATTTCACTAGCCGTCAGCTTAGTAAAATAGAACAAAAACACTAGCACATGTGGGGTATTCAAAAGACAACTACTTCAAGTCCAAATATTGTTTCCAGGTGTGCTATTCTACAAAGATTACTGGACAACATGTACAGCAGTTGCCTCATCTCCTGAACAAAAGCAAAGAACTAACGATAGTGTAAATGTGCTCCTGTAGACAATGGAGACCTTTGAACTTACCTACACATAATTCTGCATGGCTTTTTCTCATTGCCCAGCCTGCTATTAACGGCGCCACAGTGTGTTTGTGGTTTAGTGCTAAACGTCCCTCATAAATCAGGTCTCCAATAAAGCATGCACTAATGAAAATATGGCATATGGGAACCTCAGTCACCTCTTGTGCACTATACCATCAGGCCGATGATGTCTTACAAGGCCTTAGTAACAGGTTGCAAAGCATAATTTCCTATATTCAGTACATTACGTATGTCTAAGCTAAAGCACTCAGAGATTATACGTGTGACATTAGAGAGTGTGCCTATAATTACTGCATTGTAACAGTTTACAACAGTATACAGAAGTCTTTCTGTTTGTAGATCTTTGTTTGTGACTGCTCTTTTTCGCCGGCTGACGTCCCTTCACTCCCACCGTGAGGAAATGTGAAACAGTCCTGTGCTCTGTGTGAGAGAGTGCTGCCACCTGCTGTCCACTGTGTAGACCAGGGGTGCATGAATTCTGTCCTGGAGGACGATTTGGTGATTTTCATCCTCAAGCATAGCGACTAAATCAAGTAATTTATTGGTGAGTGGAATTGGATGTCGTTCATGACAGAAATGATTAAACTGCACAGGACCCTGGCCCTTAACGACTGGAATCGTTCACCTCTGGTGTAGACTTTCTTCTAAGGCAGTGGTTATCAAACTTGCATTCAGGACAGGTTTGAGAACCAGTGCTCTAAGATGAAAGCATATTGTATACAGTCTATAGTGTTTATATGCTCACTAATCTGATTTAGGCAGTTAACAACATACTCATTTATTCATTCATCTTCAGTAACTGCTTTATCTTGGTCAGGGTCATGGTGGACCCAGAGCCTATCCCAGGAACACTGGGCACGGGTCTGGAACACCAGTCCATTACAGGACCATGCACCATGCACACACGCATTCACACCTATAGTCAGTTTAACATAGCCAGTCCACATACAAGCGTGTTTTTAGGAGGTGGGAAGAAACCAGACAACCCAAAAGAAACCCAGAAGAAATAGTCAAAGAGGGAACATGTAAACCTCGACACAGGCAGCAACCTGAGCTCAGAATTGAACTGGGCACCCTGGAGCTGTGAGGAGGCAATTCTACCCGCTGTACCACCATGCCACCTAAACAGCAATCTATGCAAACAGTGGTGGCAGAGGGGTTTAAGCCTTGGACCACTGATGGGCCCTTGAGCAAGATCCTTAACACTCAACTCCTCAGCTCAATTTTAAATCACTTTCAATAAAAGCAAATGCTAACTGTAATGTAACGTAATAAAGAATCCTGCATTTTAACGCTGGTATCCCATCCAAGGTGCCTCAGATCCAGTATTCCCGGGAAATTCCACATATCCACCACGACCCTGACCAGGATAAGAGGTTACGTTAAGTAACTACATGGGTGAAAAATACCTATTAGTCCTCTTTGGGTTCTACGTTAAAATCTGGCTAAGAAGTAACTACTTTATGGAAAACACTACAAAATAAAAATGTCCTTTCTCTGGTGTGTTTATCTTTTCAGAAGAAGAAAGACAGGCCAAAGTACACAATCACAGGATAAAAACTCCATGCTGATCTGATCGAGATCTGTGGGAAGCAAGATCTCATGTCAGATCTTATATCATCTAGTTCATTACAAAAATACGTACATAGTTTCAACCAAAACTCTGACTCATCATGAAAACAAGCACCCACTATCACTTCTCATCATTTTCTATGATGCATAATAAGTTTCATTGTGTGTGACACTAGGGGGGTGGGGAGATAGGAGACAAACAGAAAGTAGAGTACAATCTAAATCCAGAAAATACTGCATTTACACTACGTTATTGCCTCTATACCTTCCTGAAGTACATGCATGAACTTTCTGAAACATCCAGTCCTCCACTTGTCTCTCGACATCCTTTTCCTGAACTTGACCAGGTTGGAGCACAGGAGAAGTGACGAGGACAGAAATTCCAGTGAATTGCCAAGAGAAATGGCCTGCTTCCTCATTGTCCTAGCAGACCACCATACGTGTTGTGTGTGTGTGTGTGTCTGGGGAGTAAGAAAGGCTGATCTGCAGGATGGAGAGCTGCTCAGTCACATTGTTTCAAGTTCTGTGACCTTTCTAGGGGAGGTGCTTTGGTGGGAGGTTCATTTCCGTGGATTGTTGCAGGACTTTGAAACCATTACAAAGAGGAGGAGAGGAGGGGGTTGTGGAGGAGTACACTTGGGGCCTGATAGGAGGCGGGGGGTACCAAAAGAGATTTTTGAGATGGGGAGGTGTGTCCAAAAAGCAGCTTTAAAGTAACTATTGCTCTCATTGAGGCGTCATAGGCAGGGAAGACAGCGCACGTGTGTGTGTGTGTGAGTGTGTGTGTGTGTGTGTGTTATGTGGAGGAGGCAAGCAGACATGACTGTGTTGAAAGTGTTTCTGGTACTGCAGGTCCTGCTGCTGGCAGCACGGTGTGATGTTTGGCCCAGAGACCAAGAGCTGAAAGATGGAGAGGGGGAGCAATTTAAACATATACCACAGGAACACCAAGATGGTTGGGATTATGGTGACCCATATGGATATTCTGGAGCAGGTCATCACAGTGCTGGAGCACAAAAAGAAAGCTCTGATGTCTCTGAAACTGTCCATTACCCTCTGGAGCATGGGCATGTTAACCCCAGTCATGGGCGTCCGTCTGAGGATCTGTCTGTGGCTGCAGAAGACGGTTCTGCAGTGCCCCGAAGTAAAAACACTCCAATGCGCATGGGGTAAGTATATAATGATGTGCTCTTTTGCAAGTATCTACCATTCATTGTTCATTCATATGAATAACTCATTCATGAAGATTCAAAGCCTGCTTGCTTACAAAAGCTGCAACATGTTTCTTTTGCACAGGAATCAGGGTGGGCAGATTAGAAAAAATTCAAACAAACATTTATCTGAGTGATCTGGCTATGATGTAGGTCATAAAATGTGGACATAGTGCTACATTTAGCAGCTCATTATTTGGGTTGGAGGACCACCCAGGTAGCACCAGAGCTGCTAGTCATAAAGCAAGAGCTGTAAAAACAAAAGCAAAAAAAACCAACAAGGAACAAACAAGCAAAACATGGGTGTCATCTGAGAACACTTGCATCGGTCTGAAACTCTCAGGCTGCCCTCCCCGGGCAAGCAGATATCTTTGTGATCTCTTTTGTAATTGCTGCGAAGTTAACAGAGAAACTAAACAAAAACTGAGAGTTTGTTAAACAAAAGCTACGAGTTCCAGCAAACATCTAGAATTACCCCCCACAAAGTCTGGGTAGCGATTCTCAAATACAGCTGTTCTGAAGGTGCATGGACCAGTTTTGCTCTTGTGGCATGGAAATCTGCATCCCAAGAGTGTCAGAAGTACATGTGTTTCCTCTTAACTAGAGCTAATCAATAGTAATCCACCCTAACTACCCCAAAAGGACAAGCAGGATTCCTTTAAGGTCTGACCCATGTTGTTGCTGGTGTTGCTGCACTAGAGCTGGAATCTGGCAGACTATCACTATTTTACCTTCAGCACATCCATCATATCAGAGAATGCTCTGTAACAAGACTGCTCCCAAAGGGCCTCTTCCCAAACTGCTGCCATTAGCTCAGCAGATTTCTACTAAGCTACTTAGAAATCTTTGTCTTCGACACTGTTCAAAATAAGAGCTTCCACATATCCTCAATGAAATGCAGGCTTAAGATAAGGACGTGTGGTTCATGGCCTGTGCTGGAGAGAAGAAAACAAATAGGATATTCCCTGGAGTATAATGTCTGTCAGTGACTGTGCCAGCTCATAGATTAACAAATAGCCAGTCCTTTAAGTGTTGAGGGCCTGTGGCAGGAGGTGCAGGTGATTGGAAAAGGCTCTGTTTTGGAACGAAGGCATTGTTGGCCCCAATGTTGAATAAACTATTATCTATTTCTCAACATATCATTTTCCAACTAAGCATATGTCTCAGACTTTAAAGGCTTCGAAGTGAAACACTGTACACACACACACACACACAGTAATTTGGAACAAAATTAGCCTTCAGAAAACTGAATGTTTATCATAAAAGTTGAGTTGTTGAGGAAGGGCCTATTAAAGAGCAGATGTAATAAGGGGTGATCCAGGCCTTTGGAGACAGAGAAAGGGGATTTTAGGGTTAGGTTAGGGTATTAAGGCAATGCCAGGTATTTGCATGCATGGGCATCTCTGAATGAGCCAGTGAAGGAGTGGGATAATGATGTAGAGTATTACAAAGTATGATCACATAAACAATGCACTGAAGAATTGGAAAATTTCGTGTTGAACTGAGAAGATTGTACTAACTTCTTGTGCAAATACCTTTACATTTACTGACTTAGCAGATGCTTTTATCCAAAGCGACTTACAAATGAGAATAACACAAGCTAATACCTTCACCATGCTTCAATTCCAATGGACTGGATAAAGTGACTATGAAGAGTTCCAGCTTCTGAGAAAAATGCATGTTATACACCAATGAATGAAACCTTTTAGTGGATCAAATATGCTAGAACTGGGTAAATCAAATACCAGTTCTGGTCAAACTTCACTGCACCTCAAAGTTCCCTTCTGCCATCCATTTGCCCCCCATGAACTTTATAAATGGCACATTTTGGTCTGCCTTCTCTTTCCAACCCTTTGTGCCCTGTTGCTTTGTTCCCAATCCCCTCTTTACTCACTCAATATCTTGCACTGGATTTCCTTAATCTGCTTTCATTGAAAGTTAGCTCCCTGAACGTTGCTCCAACTTTGGAGCGGAGAGTGAGAGATTTTGTACACAGCTTATTTTCTAAGCCAAGGTCTGAACACAACACAGTTGGTCATCTAGGTCTAACTGATCTTGTAGTTAAAGCAACATTAAATCATCATTTAGTGTTGCTCTTTAGGATTTAACAAAATAAAAACCTGATTTTATCTCTCCAGGATGTAGATATCTATTCTGGCAGAGATCGTAACACAAAGCTTTAACAGTTGTACATTGTGAAATGTGTTTCTTCTCACGTCATAACTAAGAGGAGTAGAAACAGACAGGAATGGATATCTTATCTCCACATGTAATGGGCTGACTCCCATATGAACATGCAATGTCTGTTACACTATAAGATAGATGTTGACTTTATTTTTAGTGAGTAAATGAGGGTCGTAAGCAAAGCACAGTTTAAAAGCAAGACACCATCATTCTCTTCCTTCTTGTGAGGAAGCAATGCATCTGGAACAGGATAATCAGACAGAAACAATGCTTATGAAGATGTACAGTATATCCATGAGGTCATCAGCAGGCAGCAGGAAGTGACTCACATGGACATGGAGCAGTAGTGTCAGGCCAAAACCTATAGAACAGAAACAAACCAAAGAAAACAGGTCAAAAGACACGCAAGAAAAAACTGTACTTTCCTCATACTTGATTTTCCTTGCTTTTGGAACACTCGTAATCTATTGCACATGAGAAGTAGCTACACTGAGCGGTGGATGGGAAAAGAAGTTGTTTTTGAAGAACTTTCCATACTGTTTTTAACAAGACCATGCTGCCAAGATAAACTCTCCTAGTGCTCCCTGCTGGATTCACTGCTACTTGAAGTAGCTCCTGATTTGATCAGGACCATATGGTAGGAGTCAGCTACTCCTACTTTAGGATAAACAAATATGACCTTGGGTCAAGGAAGTACACATGATTCCTAAATGCCTCTCAACCCGGATCACAACAGCGTTTAAGCATCAATAATTACATAATGATATGAAGTCCAGGTATAATGTGTTATAGCTCTTGTAGCTGTCTTGCTAGATGTCATTACATATGTCAAAAAGATCATTCGGAATGGCATTCAGGAGAAGGATATTCATGATATTTGGATGGGAATAGCTGGACTTCAGACTGTGAAAACCGGCCATTCCATGGTTTTTGATAATGATGCTAGAGGAAGCAAAATATTATGCATTTATTGGTTTATATATTTTCCTGTAGCAAGGTGACATCATTGAATTTCAGAGATAGGAAAAAGTCATTAATTTTTAATGAAAGGTGGGGGGGGGGGGCAAAATTTTTGTGCTCAAGTGATTAACGATAAATCAATATCAGTATTACAAGGGACACCAATTAACAAGATAAAAAGGACAATTATGATTTCAGGTCGCATTAAGGGAAGCGATCATTAAGAATTCAACATGAAATTCCAGTGTGTCCAGTGCAAGAAGAATCAAGACTGTTTTTGCTTTGCTGGATTTCAAATGAGTAACATTAATTATCATGAATCAATCAAAGATCAGTCAAAGATCAGAGATAAAAAAATTAATCACAAGAATGAGTCATTTCAAATTGCACACAGTGTGCTAAAGTGTTAGACACAGCCATTAAACGGTACACAAATAACACAAGGACTAGTCTGTTAGTCTCACGCTCCCACACATACGAAACGAGTTAACGTTTGAGCGGGAACGGAAGAGTCACATTTAAAACAATAGCCCACAGCGGAACAGTGGATTTGGCTGATGATGACAGAATGTATACTGACTTTCTCATGTGTTCCAAGAGATGTGAACAAGTAAAGATAACAAATTGTAAACCATATCTCATCTCCCATTAGTCCCACTGGAAATACATCAATAAAAGAGGTAAGTACAGACAGCACTTACGAGCTCACATCTGTGATATGGTGCAGAGCCTTCACTTAGCTTATCGGGGTTAGCAGTCTGAAGGATTGTATCCTCCCATCTCATCTAACATAAATTAACTACAGTCAGATGTTATGATGAATACTGTTGTCTCAAACATAATACTTTGTGTCAGCTCTAGATAACTCCCTAATATCCCCCAATGTATGGCACAAGAACCACATGGCATCAGCATTCTAATTTCTCAATAGAGTTTTTGTTTATTAAGCAAGAAGCAGGAGTATGCAAGGCTGTTTTCAGAAATCATCATGTTTTGTGTGTGTCTGTGTGTGTGTGTGTGTGTGTATATATATATATATATATATATATATATATATATATATATATATATATATATATAAAAATTCCCAGGCAGTAGGAATTTCTGAAAATCTATGAGCAATACTTCTGGTACATATTTGCACCAGTCAGTCCCAGTTAGAGTCACCTATCTGTGATGGCCTGGGAAACCCCTTTTCATAGTGAAATGTTCGACTGTATATAATGCTGAAACATTAAATATTAAATATATAGTAAAGTTGCAGCAAGTCTGATTAGCACAAAAAGAGCATTTGTATTCTGAAAGTCTATTCTGACCATGTCACAGGAATACCAGGGCCATTTTTACAGCTGGTGTCCGACTGCAAATGTCCATTGCACTACAGCACATAACTGACCAACAACTTGTTCAAAACCTGACATTCACTACATGAGAATCACACTGAACTAGTCAGGTTTTGGAAATCTTCAGGCAGACTGACTGTCTCTTCACATAAAATGATCTTTGTTGGGAAATCCTTGGCAAGATAAAAAAATAAATGAAAACATTACACAATTTTTTTTTTTTAACATAAATTGATTATTTCTAGCAGTTGCGGTGTCAAAATATGTTAGGGGGGGGGATCCCCTTATTTCGGCCAACATTTTTCATCTTTCTTTGTGTGGCTGTTTCAAAGAATACAGACACAAATACAGGCCAAATTTTCCCAGGCCATCACACATTTGGATCAAGAATACAAAACTCTTGTGATGTCCTTAAAATCTATAAAACACGCACAGATCCTCCAGAGTTTTTCCTCACATCTGCAGAACATAACATTGATGAAACCCAATTCTAAAGTGAGCTCTAATTTCCAACATTGCAAGTACGTGCTTCCTGATATTCCTCCATGTGATATCTATCTACAGAGCATTAAGAATGCTGCTGTTCTCCAGGTCATTACACCCTAAAGTTCTCTCATATGACCCTCTTATTCAGGTCACTCCACTGGTTTAGTTCATGTTTGCAGGCACCATCTTATTCCAGGCATCAATTATGTCTGCACCACACATATGACATCTGGTGACTTTCTTAATTTGACTAATTCTACTGCTGTTTTGCTGCAGAAACTGGTGTGCGTTTGTGCATAAGCGTGAAGTCACCATGTCAGTGGCCTGCGGTTCTGAGAAATACATTATCAAGTCCCAGAGTCCCTGCCCAAATGGGACTCCTGACTGCCATCTGATCATGTGAGTGAGATCCAAACCTTTTTGTGATGTTATTCCCAAAATCTGCAAGTATAAATGACAGTAACATTATTATACACGTTTTTGGTACGTAGGTACAAGCTGTCTACTCGGCCAGTGTACAGAGAGAAGCAGAAGATCTTCACGGCACTCTTGTGGAGATGTTGCCCTGGTCATGGTGGAGAGAGATGCGAGGATATTGGTACTAAATGGTCATATGAGAAGCATAGATTTGAATTAGATTGAAGCTCTAAGTAAAAGAATAACAGGATATATTGTTCAATAAATCTTCAAAACCAGTCATTCTTTGACAATGTTTTGCTTTAGCATTGATAAAGTTATGACATTCTGGATGCTATTCAAGCCAGCCTTCCATAAGTCAATGTGGAGAACATCTTTCAGCAGATAATTTAGACCAGATTTTTGGCCTTTAAAATAGCCCTTAGCTGATCCAGTGGAAAGGGGTCATGTTTACAGAAAACGTAGGCAGGAAACTAATTCACCTTTTGCCTCTTTTCTGTCCATAAGTGGAAAACGGCCATGTCTCCGAGTCTGAAGCCTCCAGCACTGACATCAGGCTTAATCCAGGAGGTCCAGAGCTCAACAATACAGGTATTTGTCCATTACTTGACTTGCCTTTCCTCCATGTTTACCTGATTCAAGCAAGCACACTGAAAGAGAAAGAGAGCCCTGCTAACTCCACTGGCCATGCCAGATGTAGCAAAACAAACTGAGGAAACAATGAAGCATGAGGCAAATCGGTAGCTGACTGTGGGAAGGTCACCACCCTCATGGGAGAAGGGAAAGGGTGTGTGAACAACAAGTTCAGCCAGAAATTAAAGCAAGGCCACTTAATGATGTGTATGACTGGCCTGTGACCGCTCCCTTGGAGAACCCAAAACAGAATATCTCCACTAAAGCACACACTAAGTACAAAACACAAAAACACTAAGTGAAATAATAGCACGTTTCAGGGCATTAAAAATATCACAGATCTAAAATAGATCTGGTATTTTGGCTGGTTTACCATATAAAGGCATGCAAACAAAACGCTTACTATATCATGGAATACACCCAAATACTGCCCACCATCTCCACAGAACACGCTTCACTTAGAAAAGATCAAGACAAGACAAGCTAAAAATGTATCAGAATTTAACCACATAAGACTGACATTGTTTTCCAGAAATCTTTTGTAAAATGTTAATGAATTTGGGAAGGTTAACAAATTCCTGAGCATATGATTTCCAAGCAAAGCGGGGGGAAAAAAAGCTTCTGCATCATAGTATTGGTGACATTGAAAATAAGTATAACTTTCCTGATATTCCATTAAGCTAGCATACTGCTTGTATTCTCATCAGGATCAAAGATGCTAACTCACAAACAAGAGGAGCAGAATGACCATCAAGACTCCAGGCCTTTGCTACATGACTCCCTGATGCCTGAGGAGAACCCAACAGAAGAACAGAAGAGCTATGACTACACTCCAACCCCACACACGGGCCATGTGCCTCACTATGAGAGCAGCGGTAAGAGCTGGATTCAAAACACAGCTATGTAAGGAATTATAGCATTATTTCAGGTAAACACAATCGGAAGATCCCAAGAATCTCGGAAAGGCTAAAAGTTAGGGAGGGTTATACCCTAAGATCGGCTTTAAGTGCGGGAAATACAAACAGCTGGTTTGTTTGTTACTTGCCCAGCGTACGTAATAACCTGCCAGCTCAATGATGACAAGAAAAGCGCATACCCTATTTCAAAGTCATGACTGGATACACTATATAGCCAAAAGTATGTGGACACTGACCTGACCATCCCACCCATATATTCCCATGCCAAAACTATAGGCATCAACATGGAGTTGATCTCGCTGATGCTATAGCAATCTCCACTCTTCTGGGAAGGATTTCCTCTATATGCTGAAAAGTGGTTTGTGGGGATTTATGCTCATTGAGGCACAAGAGCATTAGTGAGGTCAGGCACTGATGTCAAGTAAGAAGGCCTGGTGAGCAGTCGGTGTTTCAGTTCATCCCAAAGCGTTCAGTGTGGTTGAGGTCAGGGCTCTGTGCAAGCCATTCGAGGTCGTCCACTACAGCAAACCATTTGCCATTTTATGGATCTCTCTTTATGCACAGGGGCATCGTCATGATGAAACACATTTGGGCCTCTTCGTTCTAATGAAGGGAAATCTTAATGCTGCAGCAGACAGACATTTGTGTCCTTACAACTTTGTGGAAGATCCACATATGTGTATGTGGCCATAAAGTATAATCTGGTCATTAACAGGTCCTAAATTTAAGTAAATCTAACATTATTAACCAAAACAACATAATCAAATCCATCGTTCTATATATTTAACAAAGTCAGGCAATGTTCAGAGGCCATATGGGCAAAAGTAAGTATACTCAATTACTCAGTAGATTATAAAAACACTCCTGGCACAAACAGCTTAAAGTAATTATCTATAGTCCCTCAAATCAGTAGGTGGAATGTTTGGCAACTGTTCCTTACTTTATTGCTTTAGATCATTGATCTTGATGGGAATTACTGTGTTTGGGATCACAGTCCTTTTCCATGACATTCAGCCAGGCTTCGGTTGTCAGACAGATGTTCCAGAGTTATGAGGTGTTTGTGGTAATGCTCTTTAGTTTCCACCAAACATGGTCCATCTCTATTTGGGTCTCATCAGTTTAAAGGACATTCTGAAAATGCTGGGGTCTTTTCAGATCTAACTTGAGCTGTGGCAGCATGTACTTTTTGGAAAAGAAGGGCTTTCTCTTGGCTACCCTTCCATAAAATGCCAGGATTTGTTCCGTCTTTTTCAGATAATCAAGTCAAGAACTTCAGCATTTGACATTTTTTATGATTGGGGTTGTGATTCTCACCCAGATTTCCATTTCCTAACAATCTTTTTCACAGTAGAATATGCTTTAAATTGTTTGAAATGGCCTCACAACCCTTTCCAGGTTGATCAGCAGCAACAATTGCTTCTCCAAGATCACTGCTGACTTTTCTTGGCTCAGATCACAGCACAAACTTGTAAACACCATGCCAAGGTCTTGTTCTTATTACTGAATATATACACACCAAGTTGTCAGTTATTTGATTGGGAAGTTTATTAAGAAACTAAAAAAAAAAACTAAAATGAGATTCTATGGATTTGGGCCTTACATAGAGGATCTTACGTGGAAGCTTTCCCCTGTTATCCTGGACAGCGTCCCGGTGGAGTCTATCCAGAGTAGTCAGCATATGAATATACTGTGAAGAATATAACCTTAACATGACTATAGCCAACAATGCAAATGATTCCAGTTTGTCTTCATCAGTAAATACATACATCAATACATACATCAATAAAGGCTTATTGGTGTGAGCATTGTCCTGCTGTTTACACATGATCAGAGAGTGTCTGGTCTACAACCTGTCTCCTGAATATCCTTACAGACTGAGAGCACAGGGCTCCTGCAGCAGCAAGTATAACTTTTGCTGCCTTGTGCTCACTCCTCCGGCTCACTGCAGCTTCCTGCCCAGGATATCCGTTCTTTCTCTGAGAAAAAAGCCCCGTAATGTATTGTACATAGAGAATGATGTAATGGGATGTAATTGATATGCAGGCTACAATATAGGATGAACACATGTTCCGTCATCAAATGTATGAGGAGCTCTGAGAGCATTTCCAAAGCAGCTGGAGGCAGTTATGTAAAGGGATAGATGAATTTATCCCAACCAGGTCAGGTTAGTAGAGCTTGGGAGAGTAATAGTACAAAATGAGAAGAAAGGGGGTGCTTAGAATATTCATGTGACTTAAAGGTTCACCCTGACCCAAAGGGGTATATTTAAAATTAGATAAATCTGATAATTTAGTAATCATCAGGAGCTTTCCTTTTATCGGATTAGACAGGATTTATTTGCAGTAGGTGAAAAGAGCAAGAAGGTGCTATTTGCACTTGTGTACTTTTGAACCTTTTTTTGTATTCGAAGGCTGCGGTTTTACAGAAAGTAAAAAGAAAATCCTATTATTTTTCACTTAAAGAAAGAAAGGAAGAAAAGAACCCTTGGCAAGTGTATTACTTGCATATCATCTGCACATATACATTCATACTAAAAGTAAAAACAGATCTTATTTGTTTTTAAAAGTCACATGAAATATTTAAATGCAATAAACAATAAAACTTACCTTTTTTCAATCTGTGTTAGTCTACCCCTTGACAAGTGGTATTAGATGCTAATTAAGTTCAAATATACACTACCGTACTTTAAGCACGCAAAACATTGTAATTATGGCCAAAAGCCAAGTTATTGCCGTTATCAGATTACTCTGTAAACATACTCCACTGCATGTGAGCCTCACCCCAACTATTGTTGAATATTCAAACAAACATTTCCATCATGTGTGTGTTGCAATGGCCAGACTACTGAAAGCTATGGGTAGTCTCTGTTGAGGAACAGGGGTTTTCCTAGATTTAGAAAATGCCCAGTGGGTGACAAACACACTCCTGTCAGATGTATGACACTTTAATGTCTGAAATGAAACACCACTGACTGGGAGAATGAATTTATCCAGATAAGAGAATTAGAAACTATGGAAACAACCACAGGACTAGCATGCCACACTTCCAGGGGGACAGACCACTATTTTTACATGACTGGATAGACAAACACTCATGCCCATAAAATCCAGCATCTCGTCTCACCTCATAGGTCTAAGGTTGTGGGGATAACCTCTGGAGGACACAGTGAGTCATCAATTTTCCTTGCCTGAAATTCCATGAAGATATAATCACAATTTTGGCAGTTTAGTAAGGCTGGGGTTTTTAAGACTTTCATTTGCAGGCATTTAACTGTAACAAAAACAGAATCATTTGAAAATTACATACATTACACTTTGTATCTAATAGTTTTCATGATGGTTAAATGCTAGTAACTTTTCACAAAGCACTGGTTTGGCGTTCCATATCTGATCTCAAACTTCATGGGAAGCAAAATGTTTTTTAGGGTCACAGCTGGACCTGCCAGTCAAAAACCATCATCTACTGATGCTAATATGCTGCACTGATATTGCCGAGTGAATTCTTAAACAATGTTTCTCCTTGCAGCACCCTATGGTACAGATGATGGACATCGAGGTCCTCCACCAGAGACACATTATGCAAATCCTGGGCTTGTACCCATCCATTATTTAAAGGATGTCATGATGTCTCATTTACAGCCCATATTTGACAGCTTCAACCGGACACTAGCACGCCTGTCTGAGGAGGTGCAGGACTTACAGAAGGACATGTCCAAGCTGCAACTTGATCAGATGTTACAGGGAGAGTCCAAAGCGGCAGGAGGTGGAATAGGTGAGGAGTCGGAGCAGCACGAGGAAATGAACGATACTTTCCAGCAGCTAGAGGAACAGAAGATGCAACTAGTTAAAGAGATGGAACAGAAGCTACATGCTCAGCAGGCCATGTTCCACTACAACTTGAGCAACCTGAAGATTGACATGGATGTCCAAAATAAACGCAGCCAGAAGATGCTACAGGTCAGAATGCAGTGGGGGAATTTAGTTTAAGGATTATTGTAATAAACATGTTAATGGTTTTGAGTCAGTGACGATGTGCTTTTAATCAGGTCCTCATTTATTTAAAAAAAAAAAAAAGGAAAACAAACAGTCGTCAGACTCACATGTAAAGGGAATGATAGATTTTGAACGGTATAACATTCAAATATGGTAAAATGATTTCTTTTTCCAAGACATGGGAAAAGTATACACTCAGTGTCCACTTTATTAGGAACACTTGTACACACATGCAGTTATCTAATCAGACAATCAAACATGTGGCAGTAACACAATGCATAAAATCATGCAGATACAAGCCAAAAGCTTCAGTTAATGCTTACATCAAACATTAAAATGAAGAAAAAAAAGTGTGATTTCTGACTTTGATTGTGGCATAGATATGGATACATTTGAGTATTTCATAAACAGCTCATCTCCTGGGAATTCCATACACAACTGTATCTAGAGTTTACTGTATACAGAATAGAGTGAAAAACAAAAACAGGTCTGCAGACTGGAGCACCTTGCTGATTTGAGAGATCAGAGGAGAATGACCAGACTGGTCTGAGTTGACAGGAAGTCTATAGTAACTCAAATAAGCACTATGATGAGCAGAAAAGCATCTCAGAACGCAAAACATATCAAACCTTTAGGTGGATGAGCTACAACAGCAGAAGACCACATCAGGTTCCACCTCCTGTCAGCCAGTAACAAGAATCTGAGGCCTTCATGGGCACAGACTCACCGAAATTGGACAGTTGAAGACTGTCCCTAATCTTTTCCCATTTTGATGAGCCTGTGATCATGATAGATCAAGGTTTGATGTGTTGTGGACTCAGATGCTTCTCTGCTCAACCACAGTTCTAAAGAGAGATTTATATGAATTACTATATCCTTCCTGGCCATTTCCCTCTAACCTCTCTCATCAATGTGTTTCCACCCACAGAACTTGTGCTCACTCAATGTTTTTTTTGTTTGTTTTGTTTTTCGCACCATTCTGTGTAAACTATATAAACTGTTGTGGGCGAAAATCACATTTTGTCTTTACGCTTGACCTGTTACCGCATGCTTTTTTGCATTGTGTTACTGCCACATGATAGGCTGATTAGATAGCTGCAGGAATGTACCGCTGTTCCTAATAAAGTGGACGGTGAGTGCATATCTTAGACTCTTATATTAGATGAGTAAAAATTCAGAGTTCCTGGAGTGGGCTGTTCCAAGAATACTTTACTTTGTAGAAGTTGTTTCTGTATATTCTCAAACATCTCACATGAAAGAGTAGGGACTAGAAATTTCCAAGACCATTCACAAGGACATTCTTTCACTTTCTGAATGTCGATAGG
>CM022755.1:27335433-27565433 GCA_012411365.1 Ameiurus melas | reverse complement strand
ACAGCTGCAACAGGGTGAAGAGGTCCATGTAGAACTAGTGCAGGGAACATTGGAGCACGGGAAGCCAAAGGAGAACACCTTTGCTGGACTCCTGCTCCTACAGACCACATGAGCACACGTTCACATCTGAAAAAGTAAAGAAAATGTAAAAAACAAAAAACAAACAAAAAAAAAAACAAACCCACACACATTGGGACATGAACAAGCTTTATTTTCTTGATTATTTTCAATACAGCACTTTTTGATTTCTCCTGATCACTGATTTGTCACAAGAATCTGTTGCTCCTGTACTATTTTCGAATTTTTTTTATTTGAAAATCAAAACGACGAGACTTTCTCCAGGCTTAGACTGTGTGTGTGTGCGTGTGCGTTTATAGATGTATTGTACATATGATTGCTACTATCAGTTATTTTGTCCCAACTACTTACCATATATCTGTAGATTTCTGCTGCACCTTAAAACACTGCCAAAAAGTTAGGACATGTCATTAATGCATTCTGCTCATATACTTGTCTCTCAAACATCTGAAATGACCCACAAGCACTCGGATTCATATAGTAAATATTTACTTAAAATGAATACATTGGACAAGTATCATACATACTGTATTTGTACTTTCTTGGCAAGCTCATAAGGCACCCATTCAACCAGAAGTTATATTAAAAAAGGTGTGCAATAATTACATACCAACAATTACCTTTCATTAGCATAGGGCAGGGCAATACAACATTTAAATATATATACACACCATGTTAGAGATGCTAGTTCAATTGTTAAAGTAACATTTTAGAAGTGTGATTGGGAGAAACAGGAGTAAAAAGAAAAGTCATGTATCACAGCGCTAAATCCTTCAGCACGTTATAAGGTTAGCAGTGGGAAATGAGAACGAAAAACGAAAAACCCCCCCAAAAAAAACAACAACAAAAAAACACTTTCTGCTTTTCCAAAATATTCTCTTCTGCTTAAATAGTGCACACACAGCTCATGCAGCACCCCCCTTTCCTGTGACATTTTATCATCTTGTACATTGATCTTGTACTCCTTCCATCTTGAACATATTTATATTTTTAAAGCAAATTTATTTTTTGAAGAGCATAAATCTTTAGCATTTATTTCTCTGTAATTTTTTACCTCTGTATAACATTGTGAAAAGTTGGCAAATTTGATAAGGCATAAATATTAGTCTGCCACCAAAGTGAAGACTGTTGGTTTACACTTCCTGTAATGAATAGACTGTAACGTCATGCTTTTTCAGCAGCACGGGAAGCAATAAAGATAAAGTAAGGCTGGTGTTTTTCGTGTGTGTCTCTGTTCTGGTCTATAACGTTAAGTGCTCCAAAAGGAAGTCCATACAGGGACTCTGATGTTTTCCATCAGACTGGCAGATCTAAAACATCCTTTAAGAACAGCTTTAAAACAAACAAACAAACAAAGAAAATATTCCCTTAAAATACTGAGAAAGACAGGATTTAGACTTGTAGTTGAAGAATGTTTCTTGATACAAGTCTAATAGCAACCAGTGTGAACGATCTGACCGCTAAGTACTATCTATATTAAAATGTTAACTTAACATACATACCCGGGGAACTCATTTATGACAATTTTAAAGGTTGAAGTGTCTGGCCTCATGGACCACTATTAGTAGAATATTTCTTATTTTTTAGCTTGTGCAGTCCAACATTACAAATAATTACAAATAATTGCGCTTGGCAAAAAGTCACAAGTGTTTTTCCATATGGCAGGAACTTGAGGTTCATATCCCAGACAAAAAAAAAAAAAAAAAAAAAGACAAATGCATACACAACATACAAGTAGCTTGGTGTGTAAGGCAGAAAAGTCAGTTGTCCATCCCAAGACTTTTAGAAGATTCACAGCTGTCTGAATCTGTTCAAAGCCTGTGATTGTACAGCTTTCACAGAAAGCAAAAGAAAAAGAAAAACAAAACAAAAAAATTGGCTCCGTGTGCTCTCCAGAGGTCAAGCAGGGAAGGAGCAAAGACGGCATCGAAGTCGAGTTCGGTCTCTCACAGCTCATGTTAAGCTGAACCGAGCCTGATCCTGTCTCTGACTGGCCTTGCTAACAAACTCCGTTCAGACATGGCTCAGATTTTGATGTCTTGCAATTCCACCATTTTGGCTAATGTTTTCTTGACTCGTAGAACAGTGAGGCGTGATTGTGGATTGTGGGCCCAGCACTCTGACATCAGCCGCAACATGGCCCGCAAACACTGAAGAGGAAAATAAAACATTAGTTCGTCACCGTTTATGTTCTCAAACATTTTCCCAATACGATGCATATTTTCTATTGCAAATATAAAAATAATAGGGAAAAAAACCCAATGCTCAAGTAAGCAAACTTTTAACACTCACCTCGTCACTGTTCCACCTGTTGGACACCGTGGGCCGCAGGCCTTTCACACACACTACCTGCAACATGTCTTCGTATGAAGGGTCTGAGGGGACCATGTCATAGTACGGCAGCTGGTACTCCTCAACTATCCCTGAAAGACGGAACAGTAGTACAGTTAGTATTTATGATATTTACCTTGTTTTTAAGCCTTTCATTGTAGGCATTGTAGTTTTTGTTCTTTAAATAAAACTGGTAAGGTTGGAGCTGTCAATTTCATCATTCGGACATTTCCGACGTTACAGGAGAGTTTTCCCCAAGCTACGATGTTCATACTGGTATCCGCATTGACGGTGTCGAGACGGCGTGTTCTTTGTCGGTCCCTACTTCTGGTTCCACTGACCAAAGTAAGTCAGTCGTAGTCCGGGTCTGTTCGCTACCCCGGCTGTCCACGGTATTCGGAACGCTTTCCATCAGCACCACATTTCGAATGCATCGGTTCTCCTTCAGTCAGCCTTTTTTAGTGTCCAGCTCTCGCACCCATACATCGTCCTAGGAAAGACGATGGCTCTGACTAGTCTGCTTTTGGTACTTAGAATGAAATCCTTGCTCCTCGAGATTACTCCTCCTTCATTACTGTCACTGAGTTCATGCCATCTATTGCAGTACAGCCCAATGCAATCCTGCGCTTGATTTCAGGGCTGGATTCACCATCATGGTCGATAAATAGAGTGCTATATGGCATCACAAATCTTGTGTAAGGAAAAGAACACTTGGGGGCATGCTGTTTCTAGAAAATAAATCAACACCAGGGTGGTCTGATGTGACCTGATGCAAAGTGGAGTTATTGTTAATTCCCCCAGCAAATGTTTATATTCCTCTAATACCAGAGCAGTTTGCCAGAGCTGACATTTTAAAAAATTAATGAATGAACCCCATGTCATTATTATTATTTTTTTATAGTTGAGGAACTCTCCGCAAGATATGCTTGTTCCAGTAATTACCTAGCTATAATACATCTATAAACAGTTCAGCAGCCTCTCTCAGGAACGTAATAACTTTCAGGAATCCAACAAATTTTAATATCTACCATGTGATCTGATTTTAAATCAGTACCTCCTGTGACACAGCGTCTCGCCATCTCCCACATGACCAACCCGTAGCTGTAGATGTCGGCCATGACGTACGCATGGAAGTGGTTTTTACTCAGGCTTTCGTCGAGGACCTCTGGAGCCATGTAGCGCCGGGTTCCTGTACGAGTGCTCAGAGGGATGTCAACTTCATTACTGTCACTGAGCGACAAGAGAAAGAGAGATTAGTCAAAATGGACAGATGTTCAGCAATGTCTCAACTGGTCATTGAATAAAATCACTGCGAGGACACTTAATACGCTCTAATAATGCCGCTATATGCTTAACATAACTTTCATACTCCAAGAAATTTACCTACTAAACATGAGAAACAATCACAATAGTGCACTGTGCAGGTGAACTAGAGAATAGAGAAATAAAGAACCTGTTAAATTTGACAGCCAATCCTAGGTCGGCGATGCAGCAGGTGCCGTTTCTCTTGACAAGGATGTTCTTGCTCTTCAGGTCCCGGTGGGCGATGGCTGGTTTGCCGTGCGTGCCGTAGATCTCGGTATGAAGGTGGCACAGACCGCAGGCTGTAGAGTAGGCCAGTTTCAGCAAGGCCCGCGTGTCCAGGGTGGTGAATTTCAGGTAGTCGTACAGAGAGCCGTTCTCATGGTAGTCTGTGATGAGGTACATCTGGGAAGAGGCTCCTGTACCGTTTATATCAGCTGCTATGAAACCTGTTGGGGACGCAGTATGACATATGATTGGACAAGAGCCATATAAAGATTGGTCATTATCAGTTTAAGGAGCCTATCGCCACACATTAAGTGTGACGATACAAGTTCTCTATGATTCACTGATTATACAAAATTTGTAAATATTTAAAAACTGAATTTCTTCAATTTACCGTTAGCCTTTATATCCAACATGACCTCATTCACCATCGGATGGAGGTGTAATCAAGCCACAGCGGGGTGTGTGTGTGTGTGCGTGTGTGTGACCCAAGTCCTCTAGGGCATGCGAGCATTTTATATTAAAAATACATTGAACGTATCTGTAAACTTTACACAGTGGAGCTTATGTAGCACGGAAGCACGACAGTGATGCACAAGCACAAACTGATGTTTATCCAAAATTCTCCACTGTGTGCAAGGGGTTGGGGAAACTGGTGCGAGTTGTTTAAAAGGTTTAGTTTAAGTTTATTGTTATTATATGCTGTATTGGCACGCTTCCAGTGTAAATTCTGTCACTTATTATAACGGTAGCTATCGATTAGTAACGAGGCCTCGTTGCTCCTCACTCGCGATGTAGACGCACACGGTGATGAACAGAGGGAGCGCAGTTAAGATCTGTAATGTGTAATTAAAACGCTACGATCAAAGTAAACACGGGTAAAACAACATGACTAAAGGCAGTGAGTAACAGAAATCGTAAGGTGAAGTGAAAGTGAGATTTTATTATAATTTAGGACTAGTTAGGAATAGTTTAATATAGTTGGATCTTGTATGGTAGCACTACTTGTACTGTTCTCTGCTTGATATCGCTTTGCTTGTATTTTTCTCATTTGTAAGTCGCTTTGGATAAAAGTGTCTACTATGTGAATAAATGTAAATGTAATGTAATATCAGGGTTTTTGTGCATGAACAAATAAATAAATAAATAAATAAACAAACATACAAACAAACATTATATATAAACAAAAACAAATGTTACAAACGCCCCACCCCAGATTAACTGAAAAAAAATAATCGGTGGATAAATCAATTATGAAAACAAGCGTTAGTTGCAGCCCTATAAATGTGTTTATATAGGTTTATAATGGATCGAAATTATGAATGGTGGCCAAATAAGAAAGAACAAGAGGTTACACTCATCCTTGCAAATAAAAAATGTGGCCAGTGTTGCTATTATTTAGTTAATATTTTTTTTAAACCAAGGGGGCAATTTTTGCAGCCTGGGAGAAATACAATACTTTGGCACTAAAAGTAAATCAGTTTCTTCAAACAAATCTGAGCTAAATTACTCAAATAAGAATGAAAATATTTAATACTGGTATGGATCATTAGAAAGATTTTTCAGTGCCATGATGATTGCTTTCTGTTATTTATTTTCAGTAACCTGTTTATCCTGGGGTGGATACAGAACCTTTCCCTTGAACTGGATGCGAGTTATGAACAGACCCTGGATGTGACCCCAAAACCATTGAAGATTTTTTAAAAATACTTCCTAATAATCTGGAGATATTCTGATTTATAACGCATCATACGAGCTGTTTGAAAAGTAACTGGGCAAATAATTAACTTGATACACCTACACAGGATATTGTCATGCCTCATAAGCACGGTCTGGTAGATCTCGGTCTCTCTGAACCAGCTGGCCTCTTCACGAGTGCAAAACACTTTCACCGCCACCTTCTCCCCTCTCCAGCGGGCCAACCACACCTCGCCACAGCGGCCCTTCCCAATCAGACGCACTGTCTGGATCTGCTTCGCAATGGTACGTTGCACCTGAGCATAGAGACAGGAAGTGTTCGGTGTAAAAACTGCAATATTGTGCAGTAACAGATCCCAGCTCTCCGAGTTTATAATGACAGAGTGCATTTGAAGCTGCTCACCAGCAGGGGGAGCCCAGAGCCACTGCCTGAGCTCTGAGACTGGTGGATGAGGTCTTTGATAGATTCTCCGGGAGGAATGAAGGCTTCAGCCTGCTCCAAGTCTCTGTGGTAGTGCTGCCTCTCTGTTTGCCACTTGTACCTTAGAAAGAACAAATATGTCCACAACTGACGCAAATCTCACCTTATCACCAACCTTTATCAAATCTTCTCGGCAGTGGGATACATCACATCTAAACAAAGTCTACAGACAGCCAAATCAAAAGCCATAATGGTCACTGTTACACAATTTATCTGCATAGCATCTTTTCCCCCAAAGGTGCAGCAGTAGCAGGATGTGGGTATCATCTATCTTCAAAGGTGTTACGGTATGTGCAGTTATTCGTTTCCTCTCAGAGTTGGAAACATCCAAAACAATACCAAACCCAAAAAAAAAAAAATGGATCGCATACATCTCACAAATCCCTGGCAAACACACTCCTATGACCTTAAACGTTTTTACACCATTTTTCAGTTTAAGCCTTACATCTCTCGCTAAAAAAGGCATACATTTTTAATGTTTTTTTTTAATTATTGCATTTTAGAGTACAAAATTGTCTTAACACAACGCTGCTGCACATAAGACGTGTTCCTTCTGTGTTTGTGTGTTCATATAGTCAGATCAGTATTCCTTCTGAAACTTGAATTGTATTCAGGAACACCTCATGCACACCTCTCGAGTTTAATCTCTTGACCCGTACTTCTGCTTTCTGCCTTTTGACACCGACTTCGCAGCTTATCTTAACGATCTGAAACCCTTTGTAATCGAGCACTGGTAAGTAATTTGGTTAATGTGATAAAACACTGGTCAGATGAGAATCGTACCTGTAGTAACAGACCACGGTGATGCAGACGAGGGCACAGCAACACACCGTAACCGAGATGAGCAAGGCCAGCCAGTGAGGGGCAAGAAACACCTCTGAAACAAAGAAATAAAACAGGGTTCCTTAAAATCACTACAGAATCAGCATTAGACTTTTCAGTTTAATTTGATTTATTTGTATGGTGCTTCAACACTAGACGCCTTCGCAAAGATTTTATGCTTCACATAAATCTGGATGCCGATTTCATAGAGGCGACAGTGCCAAGTAAAAAAACTCCATGAGAATGAACCAGATTGATTACTCGATTAGCTGGAATATTTTTAAAATATATTAAATACCAAAAATATTTATTTAAAAAAATGTATTTACTACAGAACTCTTAGCTAGTCTTAATTAAATAACAGGCCACCACCTACAATAAATTATTACAGACATTTATCAGATCTGTCACAGCATAAGAATATCAAGTGCTTTTGTCAATCAAATCACACACACACACACACACACACACACACACACACACACACACACACACACACACACACAGAGACAGTATTATAAACATTTTTTTTAGCACACTCGTTCTGTAACAAATTCATTGACCATTAATATTGTTATTACCAATGATTTATAATTTTTTTTAAAGAAGGAAATTGTCACAGCAGAAACGTTGGCTGTGTTTTGACGTGATTATGTGCTGATTAATCAAATATCAGAACCACAGGTGTGTGTGTGATGTAAATTTACACATTCACAACCAAAACACACAAATCCAAACATTGGAATTCTCCCATGTCGTGACCGCCACCGTAGCGTGAAGGCATACTACATTATTGCAGCAGCCTGCAGGTGTCGTTTCCAGGCCTGGGGTTCATTTAGCACATGGAGTTGTGTCAGGATTATCACCTGGCTCTCGTGGAGGCAGTTCAGGCTTTAGATCATGATTACAGAAGTCAGACTGACAACACTCAATGGTTCGCCTTGCCTGGGCATACTGCGAATCCTGGAACACAGATTTCGTTCATTATTTAACACGGCGCTGTATCTTGAGTCTGCTTTAAATCACATGCGTTCAAACAGACTGTACATGTTAATAAACAATAACCTGTAGGTTTGGATAAAAGCGTCTGCTAAATGAATACATGCAAATGGAAAAATGTACCTTGCACTGAAAATGGGAGCCTTCATACTTCATGCAGCCAGAGCTTAAGAACACATCTCCATTTTCATCTTCTTCAATGATGGCAAAGCACTGGCCATTTGTCCTGTAACCAACAGGGCACATCAACATTAGGGCACTTTTTATGTCACCTAGATCTTTTATTTCTTGAAAACTGAGCCCGGTTGGCAGTCACTCACATGCAGGTGTTGTTCTTGGCGTCCTCTGGGCAGTGGCCTGAGCAGTAACAGCTGAGGAAACGTGGCGCATCCTCAGGCTCCACTGTCGAACCAGGAGCTGGTCTTCTGGAGTCTGAGCTGTGCTTGCCGCCGGCCCCCTGCAGCACATGGTCTGGGTTCTGACCAGCTGTAGGAACAAGAGCAGAACACATCTGACTGACCAGAGCAACAACAAGCATTGGCCTAAATCATTATGCTTGATTCAGAACTACACCAACGTGTGTGGACAAACCAAGCAGCATCAACACACTTGTACACATTTTCTGTAATATTACCATTTCTACCACTAGGGGGCAGGTCAGGGCTAAAATATTCATTCCAGCTTGTCAAGATTTCCTGTGCAATGATTGTGGTCTTGTAGCAGATATTTTGACAAATAAGTGAAATTGCAAGTGCATTACGCTACATTTCCGCACTGCATTTTACACCCACCTTAATTTTTTTTTTTAATAAAAAAATAAATGGCCAATCAAACAAACTCCTTTAGATAAAGAATAAAATACTTCAGCTATACTGCTATATTTTAAAGTTGATAATTTTCCAAATGGCAGCAGGTCCTGGTGTGCTTTATTCTTTTTGTACCACACTAACTCGCCAATTCCACATTTTTAAATTGATTAATAAACAACAGGTCATACTTTTATATCCGTTAGCTACGTTTAATGTTGTGGAATAACAACAAGAAAAGTTCCGGTTATCACATTATAACATCTTTAACATCAGTTGTTTCCTTATCATCCTCTCATTTTACTCTCTTGGAGTTAAAAAGACAATCAATCAATCAATCAATCAATCAATCAATCAATCAATAAATAACAGCCTGTCGTGCTGCAGAGAAATTGGAAAGCACAACACCCTGAAGCGACTTCTTACAGAAATTGTCACCATATCAGTGGACACATTTATCGTACCGTCACAGAAAATCCATCAAAAACCTCTGACCAGAACCAGAATTCAGCATCGCTGTGGAATAAACTGAAACAACAATACGCTGAATACCAGGTACGTCAACGCACTCAGTGAATCCAAGACAAACTCATTCTTAACAAATTTCTCATTCACAATATCAAATCTCTCACTTTTCCTGAGGAGTTATGTTTTACTTGGCTATATCCGACATCCTTCGACCCAGTAATGAACTAGTCCTTAAGGTGACTGTAATTTTACTACAAAGTAAAGCAGAGAGTACATGACCTCATCTTTAATCATATCCATCTCCATATTAGTGACACACACATAGTCCTGTTCTGCTGAGCTAAACATCACCTCCTGCACTGTTACACTCCCGCTCCCCATGTTTTGAGATGGCAGTCTGACGCAAGAACAGTGTGTGTGTGTGTGTGTGTACACGACTGCTGCAGGCACTTCCTCTGGAGCATGACTCCACTCTAGTCTTTCCAGTCCAGACATGTTGGTAAGACAGCAAATCACTCCCTAAGCGACTCTATGAAGAGTTCGGAGGCATAGCAACATGGCACTCTGCTCCTCCGGTAAACTCTGCTCTCAGATCTCATTACGAGTCCCCCCACACACACCCAAAACCAACCCACCCCCCACTCCCAACCCCTCCACCACACTCCATGTGTTGCTGCTGCTGATCAGGAATTCTGGTCGAGTATTATTCATGGAGCTAATTTTATTAAGGCTCACAGATTAAATTGCGACCGAGGGAGATAAAAGAGCCTGTGTTGTGCTTCAAAGTATTTTATAACTGTGCTTGCTGTGCGCGCACAAAAAACCCAACAAAAACAAACAAACAAAAAAAGATGCGATGGTCAGTGTGCAATGGCTGAGCAATAAAATGTGTCATGGTTCTGTGGACATCTTGAGCAATAAGCCAATTTAATCATTAACTAATGCAAATTCTGCAACATGAGTGAACCCGGGGTCAGAAAAGCAAGGCAAGTTCATTCATATAGCACATTTCACACACAAAGGGCTTTACATAAAAATTATCGAAATAATTCAAAAGAAGTGCAAAGGGTAGGCAGAAAGTGTCAAAGGCACGGGGAAAGAGAAGTGGGTTTTTTTCTTTTTAGTCTGGACTTAAAGATGGCCCAAGTCAGAGCCATCTGAGATCTTTTGGCAGAACAGAAACTAAATGCTGGCTCACTGTTCTTGGTCTCAAGTAAAGTTCTGTAATAAACAATTTAATCAGCCAGAACTGATAGCTTTTTAAAATAAATGAACAAATAAATAAATGGAAAGGGAGTATTTATACCATTTTGGGTTTAAAGATAGTAGTAAAGGGCATAACTATTATTATTAATAATAATAAATAATAATAATAATAATAAATCTGTGGGGGGTAAATGTGCTTCGATAATCATTTTAATCACTATGGGTCATTTATGATAATTCATGAGTGGAGTGAAGCATTAATCCAGGGTATCTGCAGAGCTCCTACTTAAAATGTGTAAAGGTTGGCAGGTTTGGTAATATACGTCACTGGATATCACGAGGGTGTGAAATTGTGTAAACCTTTAGATCACACAGGCCTAACATAAAAACAATAGGACTAAAACTCTACTTTATAATTAGCTGGTGTGAAAAGAATGTACAACCACACCCTAACACACAAAAAGGAAATGGTCTATCATGTTGTACTGAGCAGTTTACAGGTGCATGTCTAAAAATTTGAATATCGTGGAAAATTGAGCTTTTATATATTCTAGATTCATTACACAAAGTGAAATATTTCAAGCCTTTTATTTGTTTGTTTTAATCTTGATGATTACGGCTTACAGTTCATGGAAATCAAACATCCAGTATCTCTAAATATTAAAATAAAGAATTGATGATACAGAAATGTCGACCTGAGAAGCTCAAAACACATTAGCTCAAAACACATGCAAAGGTTTCCTGATCCTTTAATCTCTCAGTCTGGTTCAGTACACAACCCCAATCATGGGGAAGATGAAGTAAATATTGCATTTCATTTGGAAATCAAGGTCCCAGAGTCTGGAGGAAGAGAGGAGAGGAACAGAATCCTCGTTGCTTGAAGTCCAGTGTGAAGTTTTCAGTCAGTGATGATTTGGGGTGCCTTGTCTTCCGCTGGTGTTGGTCCACTGTGTTTTCTTAAGTCGAGAGTCAATGCAGCGTCTATCAGGAGATTTTAGAGCACTTCATGCTTCCCCATCTGATGACAAGCTTTATGGAGATGCTGATCTCCTTTTCCAGCAGGACTTGGCACCTGTCCACAGTGCTAAAACTACTAGTAACTGGTTTGCTGAGCATGGTATTACTGTGCTTGATTGGCCGGCCAACTCGCCTGACCTGAACCCCACAGAGAATCCGTGAGAGACACCAGACTCAACAATACAGACGAGCTGAAGGCAATGATCACAGGCTGATTGCCTCCATGCCACGCCACATTGATGCAGTAATTCGTGCGAAAAGAGCCCCGACCAAGTACTGAGTGCATAAATGAACATACTTTTCCTTGATATTCTAATTTTGCACCTGTATATGCACTGATAACACTTGTTCTAATCATGAACCTGAAAGGTGCAGCGCAAATACGCACATCAGCAGCACAAATAGATCTAGACTGTCTAGACTTTACATAAGCTCTCAGGGAAAGTAAATTAGGTTACTTCTGTAATCGAGCTAGCCAATAACCCTTACACAAGAGATGGGCTGGTCCTGATGCCAGGCTGAGGCAATCCCTCCTCCTGATGACGACTGCTCTCTAGTTCAAACTCGAGCACACAAGATGAGCGGAAAGTTAGAGTCAGGAACAACCTGTATAAGGATCGTATGAGCCAAGACTCAAATAAAAACCAGGAAGGCCTCTCCAAGTTTCCTCTCACTAGCTGAAACTCCCACACACTACTGCGTCACAACCCTAAAATTGTCCTGAAACAAGCAAAGTCTCTTTGGCATCCGCTCATATCACGGTCATATCGACAGCTCCTGAATACTGGGCATCTTCATTCTTCCTCTTAGTACGGTCATGTCCATGAAGCTAATTTGAATTTGTATGCAGGCACAATGAGCACCAGTTTAAATATCAAGGACAGCCATGAATGTGACTGTCAGCATTTGAATAGCTGCTGTTTAGAAGGGCCAGCAGCTCTGTACAGCAAAAAGCCAATGGAGCTTTTCAAGCTGAAAGCAATGAAGACATTTTACTTGGGCCAAGTCTATGGCTCTGGCTGTTGTTCTCTGATTGGCTAGAAGTCGTGATGGATGGAGCCAGGAAACATCTGAGCTCATGGCGTACACACACTGGCTTCATTCGGCTGCAGTCACGGTGGAGTCTGAGGTCTGGCACAACACCCTCCCCCCATAACGAGCCTCTCCATTTACTGCCAGACACACACACTCCCGTAAAGTAACTCAGGACACAAGGAGGAAAAAACCAAAACAAAGGCCCCCAAACACAAAAAAAGGGGGTTAAAAAAAACCCAAGGCCCAAAAAATTTTTAAAATTTTCTTACAGTGATGGAAAACATCACCAACTATGTAAAACTTATATTATATTTGATTGTTATATTACTCTCTCATATATTATATATATATATATATATATATATATATATATATATACCTCAGCGCATTCTTGAAGTTATTAGCCTTTTAATTTGAATGGGTTTAATCCAAACCTCAATAACTCAAAACAAACAAGTCATCCATCCTATAAATAATGTCACTAAGAATCTACTGCATCATTTTTTATTTTTATTTTTTAAACTGTTCAGTTAGCGGAACATTCAGAAATTAAAAAGCTCATAACTCATTTAAATCTTATAGTATAAATTTAACTAATGAACCAAATATTTGGACAGTTGGATTTGAAGTATGTGAACACTGGAGTATTGAACATCCCATTCCAGAATCTTCCATATACTTCATTTAGTATTTACAACATATGCTCTGCATGCTCACGCAGACGCGCTACACATTTTCTCACATTTGCTCATAGGTTCCTGAATTTTCAGACATGCTGTACTTTAAGCAATATGTTATATCATGTAAATATTTCTGTAATATTATGTAAAGTAGACAATACTTCCTTCTTCTTCTCAGAATTTTTTTTCATCTGAGAAAAAAAACAAACAAAAAAACCCCCACAAACATGATGCACTCATTTTCCTCCAAGAGTAAATTTTTGCTTTGACTTACAAGGGGCTACAATGTGGTATTTTAATTTTAAACATAAAATATCAAAATTTTCTAATAATTTTGGTTGTAATGAGATTTTTAAAAAATAGTAAAAAAAGTTTATTAATTACTCTGTGCCACCATTCAAACCTAATATGCTCAAACAGCAGTGAATTATACTTGCTCAGGTGTTGCCAGATTAAATCAGAATCCTCCACTTCACATCTAGAGCTGCAACAACTATCAATAAAATTGATAATCGATTATGAAAATTGTCATCAAGGAATGTCATTATGGATTAGTTGGTCTGCGTGGCACGGGGAAGATTTACTCATTACGTTACTTCTGTTCCGAAAACTTCGGAGAGTAAATACTAAAGTTGTGTCCCAAATGAAGTACACTTACACTATGCACTCTTCACCACTGTCTAGTGTGTGGATTTAAGAAAGGTAATATCATCTCAAATTATATCATCAGAGTTTTAAGTATAAGCCACTTCCTAGTTGACAGTGCATGACGTCATACGCGCTCTAGCATTAGCCGACACCCGAGTCACAGACAATGACTTCAGTTTACTTTCTGTCAGCGTTACCTTTTATTCCCAACATGACCTCAGTCTCCATCAGACGGAGCCAAAATCATCACGTGACTAAGGAAGTCCTCGAAGGCAGAGGGGCATTTTATATTAAACACCGTGGAGATCAAACAGTGCTGCACGAGCACCAAGTTATGTTTATATCTAAAATGCTCCACTGTGTGTAAGGGGAAACTGGTGCGAGTTGCTTTAAAGGTTTAGTTTAATTTAAGTTTATTGTCATTATATGCTGTATTTATGCACTCGCAGTGTAAATTTGGTCACTTATTACAACAGAAGTGATGTGTTAGTGACAAGGCCGCGTTGCTGATCGCGCGCAGTTTAGACGTGCTGATACAGTGTGAGTAAGATCTGTAATGTCTAATTAAAACACTATGATCAAAAGTAAAATAATAATAGGCAGCGAGCAACAGAAACCACAAGGTGCAGTGAATGCAAGTTTTTATTATTCATTTAGGACTTTAGTTTAATTCTGTGATTTTTGTACATCCATAAAAAAATTAACACACTAAAACACATAACACTAAAAAAAATTATTTATATACAGTGAGGGGAAAAAAGTATTTGATCCCCTGCTGATTTTGTACGTTTGCCCACTGACAAAGAAATGATCAGTGTATAATTTTAATGGTAGATTTATTTGAACAGTGAGAGACAGAATAACAACAAGAAAATCCAGAAAAACGCATGTCAAAAATGTTATAAATGGATTTGCATTTTAATGAGGGAAATATGTATTTGATCCCTCTGCAAAACATGACTTAGTACTTGGTGGCAAAACCCTTGTTGGCAATCACAGAGGTCAGACGTTTCTTGTAGTTGGCCACCAGGTTTGCACACATCTCAGGAGGGATTTTGTCCCACTCCTCTTTGCAGATCTTCTCCAATAATTAAGGTTTCGAGGCTGACGTTTGGCAACCTTCAGCTCCCTCTACAGATTTTCTGTGGGATTAAGGTCTGGAGACCGACTAGGCCACTCCAGGACCTTAATGTGCTTCTTCTTGAGCCACTCTTTTGTTGCCTTGGCCGTGTGTTTAGGGTCATTGTCATGCTGGAATAAGCATCCATGACCCATTATCAATGCCCTGGCTGAGGGAAGGAGGTTCTCACCCAAGATTTGACTGTACATGTCCACGTCCTTCGTCCCTTTGATGCGGTGAAGTTGTCCTGTTCCCTTAGCAGAAAAACAACCCCGAAGCATAATGTTTCCACCTCCATATTTGACAGTGGGGATGGTGTTCTTGGGGTCATAGGCAGCATTCCTCCTCCTCCAAACACGGCGAGTTGAGTTGATGCCAAAGAGCTCAAACACTTTCACCCAGTTGTCCTGTGAATCATTCAGATGTTCATTGGCAAACTTCAGACGGGCATGTATATGTGCTTTCTTGAGCAGGGGGACCTTGCAGGCTCTGCAGGATTTCAGTCCTTCATGGCGTAGTGTGTTACCAATTGTTTTCTTGGTGACTATGGTCCCAGATGCCTTGAGATCATTGACACGATCCTCCCATGTAGTTCTGGGCTGATTCCTCACTGTTCTCATGATCATTGCAACTCCACGAGGTGAGATCTTGCATGGAGCCCCAGGCCGAGGGAGATTGACAGTTTTCTTTTGCACTCCCTTTAAGAGTGTGCTCCTAATCTCAACTCGTTACCTGTATAAGACACCTGGGAGCCAGAAATCTTTCTGATTGAGAGGGGGTCAAATACTTATTTCCCTCATTAAAATGCAAATCAATTTATAACATTTTTGACATGCATTTTTCTGGATTTTTTTTTGTTATTCTCTCTCACTGTTCAAATAATCTACCATTAAAATTATAGACTGATCATTTCTTTGTCAGTGGGCAAACGTACAAAATCAGCAGGGGATCAAATACTTTTTTCCCCTCACTGTATATAAAATTTATTTTAGTTTATATTGTATATAAGTATTTATGCATTATTTTTTATGGATGCACAAAAAGCATCGAATTAAACTACAGCCCTAAATTAATAATATATATATTTTGGTGTGTGTGTTGAGTTATTTTCTTTTTTGGACAAGCAGTTGGGTAAAGTTTTAGTCTGAAGTTTATATTTGTAACACTACGTTTGTGGATTTTACTTTAAATCAACTAAAAGGGGACCAAAAGTTTGCCCCGCCCCATCCTATTAATCAATAAAGATTATGAAAATAATCATTAGTTGCAGCCCTAGATACATCCATTACATTATGGGTCAAAACAACTTCCACAATTTAAATACACACAATAAGAGCAAAGAACAGCTTAAAACAGTAAACCTTTATTATGGCTTATCCAAGACAAGCCATAAACAGAAATATTTATAAGTTTATGTACAAATAGCAGTAATCTAATTATTGACCTTATTCTGAATAAGACAATATCCTGATTAAAGTGTTTACATGAGTCGCTTTTAGAATACTCCCTTCATGTTCTCGTTTTACACGTAATAGAACATAGTTCGATTAACAGCACACGTCATTACGTCCCCACGCCACGCCGTCCGACGTTCCTCCACAATTTCACGTATCAACATACAGCTAGTCTTCGTTTTGGTACGGTGTACAGTTTTGGGTGTTTGATTTTTAATTTTACGAAAGCTTCAAGTGCAGTTAATTATTTGACATGCTGTACGTGCTAATAAATGACCGATTGAAGCCCTGGGCTGCGTCCGAAACTATATTTCAACCGAAATACATGCATTTCTCCTACTATGTAATACATAAGTACGCGGTTTCGATTTTAAATTTTTCGAAGCCGTGCACTTGTTTGCCGTCAAACTCCGTGTGTGATTGTGTCCTGTCGCAAACATGCAGTGAAAACTCACACGACGTTAATAGTGTGATTAAGGTGTTTACATGTCTGTAATGCACGTCGATAACACGACTAAAAACAGGAGTACTCCACAGGTCTTAATTCGATTTGTGTTTACTTCGAGTATGACTTTAATGAGATCAAGTTAATTAATAATCGCTGTTTACATGGTAGTTTTTTAATCAGCGTATTGTCTTAATCGGGTTAATATCGGAATATTGTTGTCCATGTAAACGTACTAAGTGATGAGTGCAGTATAATGAAACACTGTGGCGCTGGAATGAGATATCAGTCACTAAATAAATGAACATTAATACAGTTTATATCGAATAACGAGAGTCATTCAAGAGTCACTCATACAATGTTACAAAACTGATCAAACAACAGTTCAGTAATGCCTCACTCACATCGAGAAAAAAAAGGACAGATAACTGTTGTGGACAAATCAGGAATTCATCAGCCTAACTAGGGAAAAAACTCAATGAACATGAAAATGTTAAATCTGTTTTTATCAATTTTACCAATTTACAATCATGGAATTTTTGTTGAAATTACCAGACAATATGTCCAACACCAATATCACAGCCAAACCAAAGCAGGATCTGGACTTGCTTATTAATGACACTACTCGTGCAATGAGCACTAAACCTTCATTATGAAGTGGGCTGAAAGTGAGTGACACCACGAAGAGTGAATATTTCCTGAGAACAATGGGCTGGAAATGTCCGTGCCCTGCAGCGTGTCACAGAGTTATACAGGAAATAGTCAATGTGCAAAAAGGAAGACAGAGCGACAACAATCAGGCCAACAGCTTCCTGTAGAATGAATGGTGGGGGATTCAGAGAAAGATATGGTTTATTAGTCACTGAACATGACTTGAGGCGTTTTAAACCGACACGGTGAGTTTTCACACTTTTTTTTTTTTTTAATTGTGCAGCTTCATGCGTGACTTCTGGTATGAGTGAATTCTCCCCCCAAAGTATTTTGAGCATTTCTTCAATTTCTCAAAGCTACTTCTTCAGTAAACAAAGCCTAAAAAAAATAATTCCAATTGACCATTGTGAAACGTGAAATTCCCTGACAATCACATTATTTGAGGACCAGCCTGGGGAGTAGATAGACTCCATATACTCCAACCTTTACAGTATTTCCAAGTGTGTTTATAGTAACTAGTGATTGTTCTGATGTGCATTCCCAACAGCACAGCATGTGCTTTTCATGTTATCAGTTTCACCACACATCATAAAAAAAGGGACACACACACACACACCAAAGCATAAAAATGCACCTTGGTTGTTTTGTTTTTTTACACCACCAATGCCACATTAACAAGAGGCAAACACAACGTATCCAAGTATTCTGTTTCAGACGCAATATTGATGTGAAATTTGAACACAGTTGAAAATCTAATAATTGCGTTGGCGACTGTTTGGCTTACAGCTTTAGGAATCATGTGATAACCCAATTACATTGGGACAACCCTGTGTTATTTGATTATCTTTTATAAAAGGACTGTGCGATACTCATCTTCTCATGTTCCCGCTGGGCATCTAAGGACAAGTTTATAGTAATCATAATTACAGTCAAACCTACATAATCACAGTGAATGCACAGCACTACCATTACAGCACTCACCCAGTCTAATCTGCTACTTTGACAAAGGCCAGTCGTTGGCTCTAGGTCAAAGTCAGCATGTTTATAATACATTTTATCCTCCTGAACCAAATAAATAAGTAAATGAGTAAATAAATAAATAAATAAGGAGTGTCCTTACCTTCAGTCTGAGGGAGTAGGACAATGCAGACTTGAAATAGAACAATGATGAATAAGTGAAAGCGGGTCATTCTAAAACAGCCTGGTAACGCTTTTGGGGCAAGCAAATGGAATCGCAGGCGTCCCTGCATCTGTACACCGGTGCTGATGGAGTTGTCCAGTGACGTGTAGACTGCAAAGCAACAATGGTGTCCCAGGCAGATGACACGAGCAACGATGGCGATGGTGGAATTTCACTAGAATCTCAGAACTTTGTCCTTAGAAGATCCTCTAAGCCATGACACTAAAAGAAAGAGAGAATACAAAATGCAGTTTAGGCAAATCAAATGAATGCATTACGTTTCTCCCGAGATGCCAAACAATGTCTTCTGCCTTTACTGCTCACTGTATACACCACTTAGTCATGACTACAGGAAGCACACTGAAAAGACCCTCAGAATGAGCTTTGTTAAGTCAATCATTCATGTTCCTTCTTATTAATTAAGATTTAAATTAGGGGCGTGCATCTTTTCTGCAAAAATAAAATGTGCAACAGACAAAGGCCACTTCTACTTCACAGGTATGGCCACAGAGGGCACACCTTCACAAAGACTGACCAGTGCTGAGGCCCTCCTTTACAGTGACTGATGGGGCAGGCTACCTTGAAAAAACTTTGACGGACAGGAGGACCCCGAATGCATCTTTGCGAGAATAGCTGTAATCTTCCTGTTGCTCAATGGACTGTCCCAGCACATTTCTAGTAGTGGGACAGGGTCCTCATCTCTTCAGTGCTCCCTAAATAATGCGTTTAAGCTAGTTAATAGATTTACTGTTAACTGGCTAATAAAGCATGTTTTAATTTAGTAAGCTCTCTGTTTGCAAGTGCGACCGCATGTTAATTTAAAAACTAAGCTAACAAGTTTGCCGTTACCCCAGGATGAAGGCTTGCGTAGTTTAATTAAAATACTTCTGAGGGATAAATTGGACTTTACCAACCTCATGTATATCTCAAGCTAAATCCTTATTTATAGATGCATATTCTGATTTTTTTGATTGTTGTTACGAAGAGGCTAAAGCTACATGTATGGGTCAGGCTTCAGTCATCCGCTATTATTTTGCTGCAATGACTTCTGGGAATTCTTCGACTCGAGCGGGTTTGGTGTGCTCAAGTCAGCATCCGATGCATCCTTGATGTCAAGAACACATCCACGTAATTGCATGCAGTCCTTGCCATCTTTATTAGAATTTAACCTCGGTAGTGGATGATGACATGTAGGAAGTTCACAAAAGACGCAAGATCGCATAAGAACGCATACTGAGAAATGCCCAAGACTCCTTCACAGGAAATGACAGGCACAAACTGCATGGTTGCATACCCAGACACCGATGCCTCCGGTAACATTGGGATTTGGACTTTCCATTTTCCCTATGATATTTCAAACACTTCTTTCGCACCACTCAGAAGCCCATTCAACTAAATCCAGAGAAATATTTAGACATTTTAATCAGGTTTTCACTGAAGGTAGCTTGCATTAACTACTGCAGTGTCAAATCAACAGTGTCCAGGTGGAAGAGTCACCTTGCTTGAATAAGCAGCGAAGGAAGCACAAAAACTTTCACACATGGACAGACACCATAACTCTGATAAATTATGGAATGCACTGGACAATGTGTGCATCAGTATCGCTACTTTATTTTGCATCACTGCCCATTGCTTGCTATTGGTGTTTTCCAGACTTGACCCCACAACCTGTCAGACTGGCGCTATTCTTGAACACTATAAAATGCCCAAACTTTTTGATCAAGGATATTCCGCAATTACCCACACTAGCCATATCCAGCGTTAATAACATGATGTGTCTGTTCCCTTGTAAGCTTCTATGGTTCTCTGCAATTAGTGGCTCTGAGCAAAGCCTCGGCCAAGCTGACGGGGTGCAAATTAGTGGCAGAGTGGGCTGGTGTCTGTCACTTTTGATTTGCCCGAGGGAGACAAAGAGCCCCGACCTGTGCCCCACTTTTCACACATCCCTGACAGGATAACGAGAACAAAGTAGGCCTTCTCAAGGCAAGTGGACAATACTGTCATTCCGCCCCTGAGGCACCTGCCAAGCATCATGTCTGGATGGGTTCGAGTGCGTTCTACCTGGCTCAACACACAGATACTGAGGGTTACGTCGAGGAAACATTAACTTCTTTAGAAAAAAACCTAGGCATAGAAATGAGGATTTACAAACCCACAATTTTAAATGACCTTTGTCCTGTGCTTACATTTTGAGCGTAAAAAAACAAAACGTCAGAGCATGTGGTAATGGGTAATGGCTGAAGACGGCTGTGGTTAGCTGAAGAACAAGACAGTTAACATCACTGTTGCGTTTTGGCAGGGTACAGCTTTAATTTGTTAGATGGCAATGAAGATCTTAATGTGGAAAGGAATGTTAAGTTTCTTGTTTTGGAAAAGCAGTCACTATCCAATACACAGCCTGACAGTTTTCCATGTTGTAACATTACTACTACTATTACTACTACTACTACCTGTGGTTCTTAGCTTTAGTCCTGTAACATACTTGATCTTTGACCTTAAATTCATAACCTGCTCCCTAAATAACATAACGTGTAATGTTTCAAGAGAACAATAACAATACCACCAGAGTGGTATCTGACAGAGTGAAATGTATCTGTATGCAACATCTAAGATGTGTGTGTTTTATGTTGTTCCGTTTTATACAGTTTAAACAGAGCACAATTGCACCCTAGCCTGCAGTATTCAGTGCTGGATGTAGTGACACGGGTACCCGGATCTCAATGTAAATGAGTAACAGTTCATTTCTGAGATCAGAAATGTTGTTCACAGTAACAATAAGATGAAGCTAAATGTGAGCTTCATTTTTGCATTATAGTTAGAAGTAAGAAGCCCATTGAGTAATATAGTTTAAAAGAAAAAAAAGAAGAAAAAAAAGTTGGTTTCTTTTGTCATTCGCTTTAAAACAGCTAAAGACACTAAATCCCTGATCAGCATCTTTTTTCCCCCTCCAGGAGTTAAAAACAACAACAAAAAATCCTGCAGTCTGCCATGTTAATGAGAAATCATAAAGAGGTAAAAAGTATTACCTCTGGCTGTTACAAAGCACAGACACTGGAGGCTCCTTCCACAAACGCTAACAATCAATCTCTCCCTGAATGTCTCCAAAACTAAGGAGATGATTACTGATTATTTGAAGAAGCAAGTTAGGATTTACAGCTCCTTGATGATCAATGGGGTCACAGTCGAAAGGGTAAGCAGCTTCAAATACCTAGGAGTCCAACTCACAGAAGACCTCTCCTGGACAACACACTCGAACAGCTTAGTGACAAGGGCGTGTCAGAGTCTATGAGGCCTAGCCAGCTTCAAGATCTCCCACAAAGTGTTGAGGGCTTTCTACACTGGGGCTGTAGAGAGTCTTCTCACAGGGAGCATACCTGCCTGGTTCGGCAGGACCACGACAACGACTTTCACCACCCTGGACACGGACTCTTCGCAGTGCTCCCTTTAGGGAAGCGCTACCGGATCCTGAGGACCAACACAGAGAGACTCAGAAGTTTCTACCTTCAGGCAATCCGGCTACTGAACACTGCCCCTTTTCACGGCCCCATTTCATTACATCACATACATGTAATATGTATGTGACAAATAAAGAACTTTTGAACTTACAGAAAATTACATAAACAATGATTATACACATTTTTTAAATCATTTATCTTGAGTATCTGCTGTATCTTTGAATCAGCTGTTGCTACAGAAATGATCAGATTAGAATGAGTATGTTGTTGTAAACCTTTGATTTGCCTTGTAATCAGCACTGCTGTCAGAGCTGCTGTTATGGAAGATTAAATCAACACATTCTGACCAATCACATTTGAGACATACAGTGCTTTGTTCTAAAAAAAAAAATGAAAATACACTGCACAGTGGCGCGCAGTGGGTCTCCAGGATTCAGACAAGCTCACAAGCATTTGAGGTGGAGTCCAAGTCAAGTCTCTGTTCAATAGGAACAGTTCTTTCAGCTAGTTATAGTAATGAACAGTGTATGAGGCCAAGTAAATTCTGAAATATTAAAACTGATTACTTCTACAGAATGGCTTTTTCATTATGCAAAATTGTCTAATAAATATGCACAAGGTTTTACTTAAATCACTGATTTAATTTTTATACACAGTAAAAAAAAAAAAAAACTATTACTTTCAAATAATTACAGTTGATTCAAAAGTTCTCTGTACATTTACAAGAAAGCAGAACATTCATAGAATATTCAGGAAAGAATCTGTATATAATAATGCTGGCTTGGTGTGTTTAGAGATGAATGGGTGTGATATTAACACATACTGATAAGGAATGAAGGAATGAGGAGTGAAAGATAAATGTGGTGATTGATGCAGTCATGTGGGGTAGAAAAGAGAGAACGTAATCGGGAATGCCAAACCAAAAGGACTCGGGTTTTTCATAAGTCTCTGACTTCACGTCCAAGTCAAGTCTCGAGTCAGTTGATCAGGAGTTCAAGTCAAGTCGCAAGTTTGTTTTTTTTGCGACTTAAGTGCGACTCGAATCCAAGTCGCAGACTCCAGTTTCCATCTCTGCCAGGATTGGAGCTGGAATACACTAGCCTTAAAGTAACCGATACTTCAAACATAGGAATAATGTCGAGGTGATTCCAATATAAAACCAAAAAAGTCCGAAAATTATAATCAAGCTTATAAGTTGTCAATAAGGAGTTTACGGGTTTTTGTGTGCATGTGAGAAATGTTTGGCTGTTAAATAGATCATTTTAAAAAAAAAAATCTCATCCAACTTAACCAACGTATGAAACCAGGTAAAGTGTGGTCAAGATCGTTATATTAATAATAAAACAACAACAACAAAAACAACATGTAAGTCAGCACAGGTCATAGAGAAAAACCAGAATCAACATATGTTCAGCTGAAATCTTGTGGGTGGCCATCAAACTGGCTGTACATGAAAGAAAAACCTTCCAGCTGAAGCAGCTGAGGAGGAGTGAGTCAAAATTCCTCCAAGTCAATTCATGAGCGATCGATAGATAAACAAAACTTGTCTGCATAGTACCAATTCGTTCACCGGGACTCCTTTAACATATGCTCCACATTAACTGATAAAAAAACGTGTAATTGTTGACGTACTGAAGTCTTCTGTGAGGAGACGTTTATGTAACATTTCTGAAAGGAGTCTCCAGTGTCAGGGTTTCCACTGTGGAAAAGTCTTCAGGACAGAAACATTTCTCTGGTTTGTTGAGAACATGACAAGCTGCATGTTAGTCTTAACAAGAGACAGGAAGAAGAAAAAAAAGAAGAAGAGAAAAAAAGAAAAAAAAAAGAAGAAAAAGAAAGAGTGATGATGCCATGCCACTCACACCACTCAGTCATTGATTATTTTCACATCAAGCATCATGGACCACTGCACTAAACAAAAAGCTCTCAGGAAAGAGCATGATTAAAAGAATCATATTGCTGGGCAGTATGATTTAAGTCACATAATTTCACTGATATGGTGATATGATTTAAAGCATAATTTAAAACAATAAATCTAAATAGAAACTAACAAGCAGCTGCTGATTTGTCATTAAAATGTTCATTTATACAGAATTTTCAGTGTTCATTGTTTATTCATTATAAAAATACATAGTTAAAGATTCTAAAAAAAAAAAAAAATTTATTTACACAATACACATCATGCCTCATTGAAATGCCTTCAAGAATTGTGACATGATGGTTACGTCCTATCTATTTATCCCCTAATCAAAAGGAATCGTTCCATCACATCACCTTTCTGAACAGACTGTATATCACAGTGAAGACACCCAGTGTTAAAGATGGAGTTTAGTCTTTCATTGGAAGTTCTCTGGCGCCATACGTTTCTGTAAAAGGCTCCAGAATCAAAGAGGGTATTGTACTGAGTGACCAGGGTTCACCTGTGGAGAATCTTATAGCCAGTCATTGACGTCTAGCAATCCTTAGGGAAGGAATATGTTCTTTGTGAAAGGATATACTATACAGGAGGAGCTTGAACCTGTTACCCCCTTTTAAGTTGGTGTTTTATTGTAATCTTAATGCTGGTTTACACACACATGCGAACAGTCACTACTGAGCATGCACAGAAGTAAATGGCTCCATCACCCACGAGAGATTAAAAAATTATAGATTACAATATCGATTTTTATGTCTCTCTCCCGCTGGCCTACCCAGCATGCTCTGGTGTTGGTCTCCCACCTCCTCTTGGCTTGGCTTGGCATGAAGCCCTGCTCCATCCTGAGGCCCCTCCTAACAGGCAGCTCTCGGTGTCCTTCCCTCCGTGGCGGCGTCCTGCCTCACATGCCTTTCAAGGCTTTGCGGTGCTTCGTGGCAGACTTTCTGGCTCCGCTGCCATTGTCCGTTTGCCTGCTTTGCGCCTCATCCTGTGATTGGATTAGCATTAGAATACCGAGATGTGCCCCCTGACCGGCCCTCACTCCATCATCACCCAATTTTCTTTCTTCGGCCTCTACAAGCCAGTGCAATTAATCACTATAATGCTCCATCCTGAAGAATTAATCAAAAAGACAGGCTTAAAAAAAAACAAAAAAAACAGCAAAGGACAAAAGTCTAGCTACATGGCAGAAGATAAAGAACAAAGGTTACTTCTGAAAGATCTCAGATGCAGTATGAGCTCTCAGTCATGGCTGTTTAAGAGGGAAATTCTAACTAGGACCCCAACTGCACCCAAGCGCTTTTTTACACTTGGCCTGAATACTTGAGTTCGCACCCAGGGACTGATTCTGGTATCTTTTGGAGGAGCAGCTCATATCACGTAGAAGAATTCCTTCCGTGAAGTGATTGTGCACTTCCATACACAAAACTGTTCATAAAATGGTAGTTACTAGGATAACTTGTTTGCTGTTTTCATTATTTTCCTGTGGAAGAAACACCCAAGTGGTGAAGAACAGCGCTTTTTAAAAGCAGGGCATGCAGGAATGCCCGAAAAACAAGAAGTAACATGAGACTTGCATCCTTTTATACATCAATAAGGCATTTTGTCTCCTTCATTGACCATAACATTTCCCTCTACATGATACTTGAAACAGGAAGTAATGTGACAAGTTGAACTAAATCACGTAACAGGACACGCGATGCTGAGAGTGGATAGCGTCCAGTCCTGATGCGGATCACACCAGAATCCCCACGTTGCCATTTTCAGGTGGACCAGGGATTAGTTCTTTGAACCATTCCAAGGCATTAAAACAGCTTTCACACCTCACCAAACAGACTGAACTCTCGGGCCAAGCAGCCCAGAGTCTGGAAAAAAAAAAAGTGTGAAAACGACCTAGCAGATTTCTGCTGAATTTAGCCAGTAGAGTACCATCAAGTACAACCTCGAGAGAAAACAGCAGACGAACACACACCTAGACACAGACAGACAGACAGACAGACAGCCAGACAACGTTTTTCCAGACACCGTGATAATCCTGGTTCAGGAAACCAGAGAACCTTTTTAAGAACAGTCTGCATTTTCACTGATTTAATAATCAGGTGTGGGAGTATTATTGATGCTTGTGCAATATTGATTTAACCCTGCTCGTGATTTTTCATTTGCAAATATTGTGATAAACGGTCCAATTGCCCAGAACATAGAAGACAACGATGACAAAAATAAATAAATAATAAATTTAAAAAAGAAATAAATTTCCACCCACCCTTTCACATTTAAGGAGAGGAAGATAGGTGTAATAATAATAATAATAATAATAATAATAATAATAATAATAATAGCTGTGCAGTGTGGAACAACTATGTATCATTATCATATCAAGTCATTCTGCATTAATGCACAGTCAACAGTTAAAATAAAAACATAACAGTACATCTTGACAAACTTTTTCCAAATAATCCACATTTTTTCGATTGATGATGCTCATGGTGTTGCCACAAGAGAACACCGGAGAGTGTCAATCCAATATATACACACACACACACAAACAAAACATTCTGCCCATCACCACCATTCATTTATTATTTATTATTAATTATTCATTATTTGTAAGGTCAAGACCTTAGTCTTTTTTTATACTTCTGACTGATAAACAAACAAAAACAAAAAAGCCGTTTTCACCATGCTTTGTGCCATCCATAATTCATACGGTCGACAGATGTTAAATATATACTTGTCTAAATCGAATATACATTTTAATATCATATTAATGAACTCAAAACATTCTCTATTTACCTTAACAGAAAGTAAGGGAGGCGGGGCTAATCCTACTCATGTGGGTCATATATTGTTTTGTTTAAAGCTGCGATGCAAGATGACATGAATACGATATGACGTAGGACATGAAAAGGAGAACAGGACTCTGCTTAAATCGTAATTTCAAGATCGTAATTTTTCTCTCTCTCTCTCACACACACACACACACACACAGGTCAGAAAACAACATACCATAACGATGCACCAATTTTTCACATCCATGTTGGTGAAGCACATTGTGAACGTTGAATAAGATCACTTGTTGTGATCACTCAGGTCCACAGCGCAGAAGATCCAAGTGGCATTTAATTTCCTAAAAAGAACAGAAAAACAGCATGAAGTCAATGATGTGGAACAAGCAGAACAGATTTGCATCGAGGACTTGTTCAAACACGGTATTAACATCCATTCTCAGGTGGTCTGATGACGGATGGACAGCTGAGACAGATATCTTTACACCCAGTCTATACACACGCTTCTCCACTGACCACGAGCGAGCACATTTTGGCATAGGTTGCCAAATCTGCCAAACCCCAAAGTATGAGCCAATACCGAACAAAAACAAAGCGTTTATATTTAGATGCTGGATGGCATTTCTTAATTAAACCGTTGGGTGCCCAGATCGCTCGATAAAAGCTTTAGTCATACTGTCATCTCACTGTGTGGCATTCTGTGTGTCTTTTGCTTAGCTATTTCATGTTTGATGATTCAACAATCACCAACTAAACTAGAATAATGCATGAGTAGAGAAAACAATCTGCTCTAATAAACTTGAGCAAACTGCACATTTAATATTTGACAGTATATCAACTCCGAGTGTAAAAACATAACAAAAACATAACAGTGTGTCGAGTGCATTTTATGTTTCTGGAGTTTCGAGCTCTTGTCTGGAGATTTATTTGCTGGGTGGTTTGTGATGTGTGTGCTTGACAGCATTAATACAGCAAATACTACACAACAGTGGAATGTTTTCTTTAACGCCAGTCAGTGGATGAATACACGAACAAACCTTTACAAAATTAGTTGAAATATTGAAAAGTAACATCACAAATTACTTCCTAATAATTTGTTAATGTTTTCGTTGAAGCACTGCAGTTCATACTACAAATGTAACACGTAGCCTAGAGCGCCTCCACACGTTGTTGTCGGAGTGATCGACTCTATTTTATTCGTATAGCGCTTTGAACAACCGACATAGTCACAAAACAGCTTTACAGAAAGCTATCAATTCAGGATATACATTTTTAACCTACAACTAGAAGTGTACATATATATAAATTTCTCAGCTGATACGATAACCGATTATTCGGAGTGATATCGGCCGATACCAATAACCAATACCGATAGTTCTGCCTTTTATGCCTTCTTTTAAATTAATAATTAATTTCACAATTCTGACGGAAATGCAAATAAAAACTTTATTCTCTCCATTTCAACAAGTTGTTTCACAGTAACTGGTCTCATAAACAGAAAACACATTACTCTAACATGAACACATGACCTAAATTCTGAAGATTAAAATAAGATTTCTTAACTTATTGAATGTTATTCATTCATATTAACATTGACTGAATTCTAAAAATCCTCCTGTTAGTCTCACATTCACTCACCACAAACAAAAACATTTCTACTATCACTGACATCAAACTGGTAATATATAATATCAACTTTATATATTAACATTAACTGGACATGAAATACACTACTCTACAAATATATATTTTTCTGTGTAATATATATATATACTTTTTGTCAATTCATCTTCATTTAAATCTTTCATCAGTATACTGCTTTACTTCAGAGCGAGCAGCTTGGAGGGGAGGGGGGCGTCGCCGAAACTCCCGCTTCACTTCTGCTCCCTTCCGGTGTAAAATTTTAGCAGTGCAGAGATAACAGAGATTACAAACTGCAGTTTTATCATTCCACACAAGAGTCGTCTATACACACAGGACGAGATCGATGTTTTCCCGCCCTCTTTTGACTGACCAAATATAATCAGCCCTGAACATAACTTATAAACATATCCATAACGAGGCGACAGTGGCAACGAAAAACTCCTTGAGACGATACAAGAAAGAAACCTCGAGAGCAACAAGACTTTAAAGGGAACCGCTCCTCTTCTGGGTGACACCGGAATAATAATAAATCCCATCTGTACTACATGGTCAATAGTGCAATTGTGTAACCAGGAAATCCCATTATAGTTTTCACATGAAGTCTATTTTATTGAAGTGATCAAGTGTTTACTGATTGAGACTTGAGTGCAAAACTTCTGTGGCAATTTCAGTCCTAAAGCTATTACAGCATTTACATGTTCTCAGCATGGTCCAACCAAATGATCTATATCTATGCTTGTTAGGTTGAATTAACATGTAATAAATCTTACCAACGTGTGATAAATATAATAAATAAATAAATAAAATAAACAGATCCAGACAGAAATGCACCAAAAACATTCCTCACAGGCAGCTCTCCATATTTCAGACAGAATAATAAAAAAGAAATAAAAAAAAATCTAATCTAGAATTCTAGTCCAAACGTGCAGGAGGCGTGAGCCAAGACTGGCACACATCACAAACATGACGCTGAAGGTGTGTTTATTTCTCAGCTGCAGGAATTATAGCTGTCGGAACTTGCCAAAACTGTGCATTCCTTCCATCTGTGGTTTGTGCCTTTCTTTAGACATGTCTGAAAGATTTGACAATTAGCAAAGACAGATCTGATGGTGCAGGATCACCTGACGGGTCGAATAGCTGCTGGTTATAGTGGCAACACGGAACATCAAACAGCAGTCACTCAACTAATAAGTATGAGAGTGTTACAAATAACTCAAATCTGATTGATGTTGGAACTGAAATGACTTTATAAAAGGTGTTAGGGTCTTAGATCAGCACAGTGCCGAGAAAGTTGAAGAAAAAAAAAAGAAAAAAAAAGAAAGTGTGATATTGGTGATCATAGCCAACAATCAAGTATCACGAACAGCATTGATGATTCGGCAATACACGTACAGGAATTATGAAATATGAATTACTGAAATAACTGTCCAATCTTTTTGCCATCTTCACAGATAATGATATAATCTAGATAGCAAGGTATCCGATCCAAGACTGGTATTCTGGTTAGAGTGCACTGTGCATTCCTTTTCTTTTCATATACAGTGCCCCCCACTGATATTGGCACCCTTGGTAAAATGTGAGCAAAAGAAGGCTGTGAAAAATTACCTTTATTGTTTAGCTTTTTGATCTTTTGTTCCAAAAATTCACAAAAAATACTCTGATGGATAAACAATTGCAAACACCACACAGGTTTAATTTTACAGGGAGGGTAGTTTATAGTGACTTTTCTCAGATTTGATGGCAAAGAACCACATTCCAAGGAATCGTTGAACATAGATAAAAATAAAAATTTTTTAAAGCAAACAGTGCCAATTTTCCATTAAACGTCTTTTTAAAAAAAATGCTTTGGTGAGAGAATGGTGAATTTAATTGCTTGGCAGTATTAGAATCAATAACAGGGTTACAAAGGTTTTATAGAAATGCATTCAATTTCGTCTTGTCTGAAGGAAATTCAGATTTATAAAATGAAGAGTAAAACGATTTAAAACTAGCATTAATTTCCATGGGATCTGTAGTGATGAATGTTTTTAAGACTAGGTATCAGTCGGGAATTGGCCTGTAGCCGGAGCCGATGTGCCAGTAAACGATTTGGCTTGTCGCCATGTTCATAATATGAACCAGGAAAACGTAATAAGCGCACCGCCTCTTTAGTAGAAATAAGATTAAATTCTGCTTGTAAGTCAAGAAGCTGTTTAAGTAGTTCTGGAGAAAGATTCAGTGCATATCTTTGATCGAGGTTACTGACCACAGTTGCGAGTTCATTAAGCCTAGGATTTAAGTATCTCCCATAACAATGAATAAGAAGCGGAGTCATTCAGATTGAAGAAAAGAAAGTCATCAATAGAAGTTGAAATGAACTCGCAAAATGCTTTGTTTGCCAAAAGAAGAGAGTTAAATCTCCAAGGTGGTGGGCTACGTTTATAAAGTTGAATATTTAAATGTAGAGGCGCATGGTCAGAAATGACAACACCCAAATGGTCCGAAGAAACTACACAAGAATTAAGAGAACTGTATAAAAAAATAAATCAATCCTCGAATAGGAATGATGCACCTGGGAGAAGAAAGAAAACTTTTTAAGAGAGGGGTTAACGAGACCGTTCTGACACATAAAATGCGAAAATGTTTTAGACATAGCAGATAGATTCAGATTACAGGGATTAGACTGATCCAAGAATCAAAAACACAGTTTAAAATCGCGCCAAAAATCAACAGGTGAGTATTTAAGAAGGGAAAGTTGCTCAACAATCTATTTGCAAATTCCACATCAAAATTCAGAGTATATACATTTACCGGTCTTTGCATTAGAGTACCAGCAACTATAATATATCTACCATTCACATCAGCAATAACATTAGTGGACAAAAACTGACTTTTACCAATTAAAATAGCGACCCCTTTTACCTTTGAATTAAAGTTCGAGTGGAAGACTTGACTCACCCAAGGAATATACAGGAATATAATGAACTTTAATATGAAGGTAAGTCTCCTGTAAAAATATTATATCAAAGTTTAAACATTTCAAATGTGTAAAAACCTTAAGATTTCTTGACAGGATTACTCATACCTCTGACGTTCCAACTAATAAATCATAGAGGTGCTGGGATCCATATTACTATTAACCATTTAAATAAAGTAAACCACAGGGATACATAGGGCTGGGCGGTACAGCTAAAAAATATATCATATTACAATGGTAGATTTAAGAGGACTGAGTCCACTGAAGCTAGGAGAAGTAATGCAACGATATTTTAAATGAAAATCAGAATACTGTAGAGCTGGAAGACCGAGTGCAAAAAAGGAGCCGCTGTCATAGGTGATGCAGCTAACCCATATGTCAAGAATTTAACACAGTCCCCTGGTTCCTCCACTGAAACGAAGTCCTTCTGAACACCGTTATATGTAACAAGGAGCTGTGCAATATTTCATAGCGAGCGCCCTCAATGCCACAGAGTTGACACGTAACCTCGTTAAACGCGGCCTGAGCCCGGGATATCTTGGCAGTGTGGTCCAGGAAGACTGAAATGGTCAAATCCCTCACTTTAATGCACTGGAGCTCTCTCGCGCAGCATAAAATATCACCGCAGTCACTGTTATAATGAATTCTGCACACAATAGCTCGTGGTCGTTCAACATGCTTGGGCTTAGGTTGAAGGGTCCGGTGGGACCGGTCCAAAACCGGCTCCCGCTTCAGTTCCTTCAGCGAGGCGGCTACAGCAACAGTTGCACAGGTGTCACAGGCCCCTCTGAATCTCCCACTCCCCTAACGTTATTTCGCTGTGAACTAGACTCCAAGCCCTCACATTTACTCTCCAAGTTGGCTACGGTAGCAGTGAGAGACTCGATAGTAGTTTTCATCTGGGCTAGGTCATCCGTACAACTGGAGAGAGCATGCTCCATTTCCCCAACAGTACCTTTCAGTGTGGATACGTTAGCATCTTTATATTCCTACCAGCTGCATTTTCTGGTGTTGCAGGTCAAGCTTGATGGTGGATGGAGAACCCCCGAGAGTCTACTGGAGCTCCTTTTTAAAAATATCGGCCATGTATGTTCTCAGCGAAGCCAGAGGGTGGCGCTTCACTTGAAGCTATAGTCGCGGCGCATACACTAGGCCTCGGTTGTGTCCGAATAGTATTACGAAGTAAAGTTTTTTTTTCCCCTCCCCCAGACATTTTAACATAGTTCAAAGTTAAGCGTGCGAACAACAAATGCAGTAGAGCAAGTCAAAATCAAATGTATGACTGAAAAGCACAATTCAAAAACTTTTTAATCAAAATTTGCAAAGATTTCAAACAAACTTCTTTCATGTTGTCATTATGGGGTACTGTTTGTAGAATTTTGAGGAAAATAATGAATTTAATCCATTTTGGAATAAGGCTGTAATATAACAAGATGTGGGAAAAGTGAAGCACTGTGAATACGTTCTGGATGCACTGTAATGTAATATTATATTATATTATATATATATATATATATATATATAGTGAATACACCCCTCACATTTTTGTAAATATTTGATTATATCTTTTCATGTGACAACACTGAAGAAATGACACTTTGCTACAATGTAGTGAGTGTACAGCGTGTGTTACAGTGTAAATTTGCTGTCCCCTCAAAATAACTCAACACACAGACAATGTCCAAACCACTGGCAACAAAAGTGAGTACACCCCTAAGAGAAAATGTCCAAATTGGGCCCAATTAGCCATTTTCTCTCCCCGGTGTCATGTGACTTGTTAGTGTTACAAGTTATCAGGTGTGAATGTTGAGCAGGTGTGTTAAATTTGGGGTCATCCCTCTCACACTCCCTCATTCTGGTCACTGGAAGTTCAACATGGCACCTCATGGCAAAGAACTCTCTGAGCAGCTGAAAAAAAATTATTGCTGCTCTACATAAAGATGGCCTAGGTTATAAGAAGATTGCCAAGATCCTGACACTGAGCTGCAGCACAGTGGCCAAGACCTTACAGCGGTTTAACAGGACAGGTTCCACTCAGAACACGCCTCGCCAGGGTCGACCAAAGAAGTTGAGTGCACGTGCTCAGCGTCATATCCAGAGGTTGTATTTGGGAAATCGACGTATGGGTGCTGCCAGCATTACTGCAGAGGTTGAAGGGGTGGGGGCTCAGCCTGTCAGTGCTCAGACCATATGCCACACACTGCATCAAATTGGTCTGCATGTCTGTCGTCCCAGAAGGAAGACTCTTCTAAAGATGATGCACAGGAAAGCCCACAAACAGTTTGCTGAAGACAAGCAGACTAAGGACATGGATTACTGGAACCATGTCCTGTGGTCTGATGAGACCAAGATAAACTTATTTGGTTCAGATGGTGTCAAGCGTGTGTGACTGCAACCAGGTGAGGAGTACAAAGACAAGTGTGTCTTGCCTACAGTCAAGCATGGTGGTGGTAGTGTCATGGTCTGGGGCTGCATGAGTGCTGCCGGCACTGGGGAGCTACAGTTAATTGAGGGAATCATCAATGCCAACATGTACTGTGACATACTGAAACAGAGCATGATCATTATGCAGTATTCCAGCATGATAATGACCCCAAAAACACCTCCAAGACGACCATTGCCTTGCTAAAGAAGCTGAGGGTGAAGGTGATCGACGGTCTCCAGACCTAAACAATATTAAGCATCTGTGGGGCATCCTCAAACGGAAGGTGGAGGAGCACAAGGTCTCTAACATCCACCAGCTCCGTGATGTCGTCATGGAGGAGTGGAAGAGGACTCTAGTGGCAACCTGTTGAGCTCTGGTGAACTCCACACATGACACTGTTGCCAAACTTACCATATTCAAATACACTGGAAGTATTACAGACCAACCGAGAAGTGATCCACAAACATCCACTAATGAATGCACAATCGACATGGTGCTGGCAAACAAAGTCTGTATGTATGGAGACTTTGGGGACACCCTGTAGTATAATTAGCGGGTTAATGCTAGCTAAAAAACTTGTCACGCATTCATCTTATATTACGAGAGGTTTGTTTTTCCTTTATACGATATTAGCATCTGATGGGAAGTTAGCACCTTGCATGGCAGCTCTGCTACCATTGGTGTGTGTGTGTGTGTGAGAGAATGGGTGAATGAGACACAGTATAAAGCGCTTTGGAATGGCTACGGTAAAAAAAAATAAATTAAAAAAACACAATTTAAAGGGCAGACCATTTACACACTTAGTGTTAGATAGCTAGTGGGCGAGTTGATCTTCATGACCATTGAATTAAGGTACAGGTAGGTACTGAACCGATCAATACTGACCGAGGAACCACACTGCAGGTTATTTGTATTGCAGGAAGATGCTGCTGCGTCTCATTGATCTGTTCAGAGCGCAGTTTGCAGTCTGCTTTGCTTTGACGGACATCAATTGTCAAATCTATTCAGCAAACATACCCCGTTTATGTCACACAGTAAATGTAAGTACATGGAGCATTCTTTTTTTAAACTAGTACCAGTAAAGGAGTAATCGGACCAATAGTCAACACTTAAAAGCTCATCCAGAAGGTGATCCTATCGGCTTTCCATTAAAAAGGAAAAGAAGAATAAAAAGGAAAGTACACCGTTCAACTGAATTACACAAGGACTCCATGATCAGGAACGCATCCCTAAATAATAAAGTCAGTCCTCGGAGTTCTTACAAGAGACAAAAATCTTTTTGGACTGCTGCAGGTTCCAGCTTGTCTTTGCGTTCGCCATATCTGGTGCCGCTCTAAATAATTTACTCTGATAGCTGAGAGTATTTAAAGCAGGATCGATACCATTAAAGGACAGCTGGGGGCTTCATCAATACGCTGCACCCATTCTCCTGGCAGGAGAGCTCGCCCTCTGATACACGCGGGACAGCAAGTGAACAAACAAACAAAACCACTCTCGCATCCCTCTCCACCTTCGATACAAACCGACCTAAAGCTGTGCTCGTGTAATAACAGGTTAGGCTCACGGTTCACGCTGGGCAGGAGGCTCCTGAGCCGAGGTGGATGTTAGATGTGAGGAGGGGAGTGAATTTCGTCTGCTGCTCAGCCATCCTGTCTCCAGCGTTAGGCAGAGCCGAGGGGGCCGCCTTTAAAAGGTGCAGCGGTTTGAAGAACGCAGGCAGCCACGAGAAACCCGATCTCGCCGGCCTCCCCCTCCTCCAACCACCTTCCTGCTCTGTGCCACCATGCCACGGGCTTCTGAAGAAACCCGATCCTTTGTGCTGCGCAGATTGTAATACACTCCTCTAGAGCTCCAGGGCAACTCAATCAGGCAATCGGGACATGACTGACATACTAACAGAAGAGGCGAGCTGGGAAAAAAGTGGTGTTAAAGTTTTTGCAGGTGCTCACTGCTTGCGAAATACTTCTTTGTGCGTGTTTGTTTTGATACTTCTTGATGAGGAGAATACACGTTGGCGGTGCTGTGTCTTTGCGTGCACAGGCAGAATTAGTAACAGTAAGTGACGCCAACTGTGCAGGTGGGGAAAACCAAGCAGACTCATGTCAGCTCTGATTGGTCTGGACAGCAAACAGAAAATTCTCCACTAGAAACACAATGATCCTCATTTATCAAACTGGGTGAGAACATATTTATTATTAAATATGTGGCAGGAACATTTACACAAGAACTGATCTACAAAAAAAACAAGTTAGTAGCATAAAAAAAACAACAACTTGAGATCGTGTGTGTATAAATCCAAGTACGAGGAGACGCACTTAGGGGGTATGGTGGCTTAGTGGTTTGCTTCGCACCTCCAGAGTGGGGGTTCGAGTCCTGTGTGCAAGGAGTTTGCATGTTCTCCCCGTGCTTCGCTGGTTTCCTCCCCGAGTCCAAAGATATGCGTAGTAGGCTGATCCGCATTTCCAAACTGTCAGTAGCTGGAGAACGTGTATGTGATTGCGTCCTTGCGATGTGTTCCCTGGCTTGTGCCCAGAGTCCCCTGGAATAGGCACCAGGCCCATCCCCGGCGACCCTGTGCAGGATAAGCAGTATAGAAAATGGTTGAATGGAGATATGAACCTTGACTAATCCACTTCAAATCCCATCACTGTTTGTAGTTATTGTAATTTTATAAACAGACTATGAGGTCACTAGCACCCTGTCCAGGGTGTACCCCGCCTTGTGCCCGATGCTCCCTGGGATAGGCTCCAGGTTCTCCCGCGACCCTGAAAAGGAGTGAGCGGTAGAAGTTGGATGGGTGGATTGACTATGAGGTCAAGTAGGTTTGTGAATTTGCGTATAAAATGCCATCGTTCTATTGCACCCTCTAACTTTCGCCGACTGTATCGGCTGTGGCTTTGAGGGGAATTGAAGAGGATGTGTACATAATGCGTGTTATGTACATGTGTTCCATTCCAGAGGAAAAATAACACTGAGGTCGGACCTAGACGTAAACGTAACAAGTTACTAGTTTTTACAGAAAAATGATATCAACATGTGTTAAACACTTAACTACTGATCTGATTTGATTCAGGTCTGATCCAATAAGACACAGTTTAATTCAATTTAACATGCATAGATATGCTGCATGTTTGAGTCTGTAGTCTGGAAGGAACGACAATTTCAAACATCGGAATTGAACTACAATTAATCTGTACTTCATTCGTTCTCTCCGCAGCTCGGGAACGTACAATTTCGCTCGTGTATCTGGCTTCCAGTGTAGTTAACGTGTCTGTATCCAACATCTTTTGTAACACAACAGGGACACATGTAACGCAAATAAAGTAACTGACTGCTTTGGCTATTCGACCAGGTCCGAGTGTGGGCTAGTGAGCTCTGATGACTAAAACTGCTAACAGTGGTACCTGTAACATCTTCCGTTAACATCACTACCCCATGTCACCTTTGTAGGTGTGTAGCAAACCTTGTGATTCTGCCAGTGTGAAGTGTTGCAGGATTGCATATTTTGCTTATAGCAGTGGTGGTGATGCAACTTCCTGCTGAGCATCTGTCGAATCCTAAAGCCTCATTTAATCCAAACCTGTCACTCTCTCCATCTCTCATTTGTGTACACGCACACGGAAAATCAAGAAATGTGCATCAATTTTCAATATTGTCAATATTGGTTCGAAACATTCTTTTCCAATCGATACAGCCATGTCAGAGACAGTTTTTTCCTTTACACCCAAAGTATTAATGTGATTTTAACATTAGAAGTATCCAAATACCATACGAATGTAGAATGAGAAGTAAAGTAAAATATTAAAGTGTCACTTCTCATATCCCAGGGCTTTCCCAACTATAGAAATGCGTAAGTGCAACACCTAAGTGTTTTTGCAGAGCGCTTTAAAAACAGAATAAATGTTAAAGCAACGGTGAGAGTTCTATGTGCTGAGATAAAAAGGGAGACGTGGCTTCCTGTTGCCAGATATGAGGTGCCCTTAATCCTCTCTGCTCCAAGAGTGCTGTATCATAGCTGACGCTGCACGCTGACCCCATCCTAACATACTGGGGTATGCGAAGAAAGAAACTTTTCACTGTGCTGTAATGTATATGTGAGCAATAAAGACTCATTATTATGATCATTGAATGGTGGGTTCATTATTATTCTTAATGAAAAAGAGTACAATGACAATCTTGCTTATATTAAACCAACTCCTCCGCCATCACCTTGTCAGTCAGCTCACCTCACTCTCATCAGGCCATAAATGAAATCTGACTCCTACTAATCTGCGATGCGCCTCTGACTTATTCGGCTCGTGCTGAATTGAGAAGACGCGTTCAGTGTTTAATTGTAGTGTCCGTTCTCTAACTGAAATAAATGATTTTTATGACTATAAAAACGACATTGGGGGCGGTGCGGTGCTGAGGAAGTGATGTAATCGACGTGCAGCCGAACACAGTGTAAAACCGTTAACACTGACAATCATGGAAAGCTGCGTTACAAACCATCGAGAGAGTCAGCATCAACAAAGAATAAATGAAATAAAGTTTTGTGTAAGGTAATTCTTGTAGATAATAACAGCGATAGCAGATATAGATATAACTAACGTAGCCTATTTTACAAAAGTGTTGGAAAAGTGTTGTCTCATTTAAAACAAAACAACATGCTGTATTCTTTTTGTTTAAAGGTCATAAGCACAAACGGCTGGCAAGAATCCAACCAATATGTGAGAACTACTGCTGTTACTGCTTGTACAGTGTGATGAACCGGTTTGCCTCCAGAACCATATAGAAAAGACAAATACAAGAGTTTGTACAGAGGTAACAGAAAACAAATCTAACCGACTGCAAAACCAGGAGGCTGGAATCAAACACGCTTTTCATTTCTTAAACACAAAATAATTCCACTTGGCAGTTAAGGACCATTAGCCTGCAGACATTCCAGGCACGTCTCCATTACAGAGCTCAGGAATCGCGTGCTGGAGGACGATATTCTCTCAGAGACCGTGTTGTATCGTCTGCTTCAAATGCTATGCTGAACGGTAACATACCGCAGTAATTCGGTTGTTATTGAGTCAGTAAAGATTCTCCACCTCACATGGCATGTATTTGGTGAATATCCAACGTGCCTCAGAATCGAGGCACCAGACGCGTCTGTCTGCACGACAGCTGATCAAGGAGGTGAATGGTTACGATTCTAGTGGTGTCTTGGATTCGACATGTTCCCGTACTTTGCAGTCACTTTTTCAAGAAACTTTTTCAACGAGTAACGTCCCTCCTGTCCCTGCATGACCTTTCCTATAGAACAGACCTGCTTTTAGTGTTTACATTTCACAGGTTAACTACAAGAAAGAGACATTATTACTTATTTCATGCGTGGCACAAGAACATGCGAGTGCTCTATCGTGATCGGCTTTTAAAAGGTTTATTTAAATTCATGAATAATTGCACAGGAAGTCACGAGGGCAAAGCATTTCAATATGACACACTAACAAAACAGTTCAAAGATCATACCCATTTTCAATCATTTTGGACAGAAATGGCATCTTGAAAGATTCTAAATTAAACTATTTTCTACCTCCAGAAAGAGAAGTGAATTGATTACAGTGATCAAATCGTTTGAACGAACACCATTCCTCGGTCAGAACGGATGTTTAGACAACCATCTCACACCGTACACAACAAAACTGATGTTTTTCCTAGCATCGATTAGCCTGTCAATTAGCCAGGGCTTTAAAATGTAGTCAATAAGAACATTTTGAAAAGCCAAACAATTAGCACACGAAACTGCATTGAATTTCATTGCATTGCAAGACAGATAACAAAATATTATAATTCAAAGACTGGATGAGAAAACAGTTTTGCTTGTTGTGTTTGCGCCATAGAAATCATTGCTTGTGCTGGTACTGGTTTTGAGAAATACAACTGCAAGCTGATACGGTTGAGGTCATATGTTTACATATGAAGTCAGAATCTGCTAAATGTTAATAATTAAAAAAAAAAAAAAAAAAAGGAGAGGGATCATAAAAATTGCATTTTATTTATTTCGTTCTGGCCTGAAGAAGCTATTTCACATAACAGATGTTTACATATAGCCCACAAGACACAATCCTAACTGAATTTACACAAATGAACCACTTCAAAAGTTTACACACCCTTGATTCTTAACACTGTGTGTTGTTACCTGGATGTTTTTGTTTTGTGAACCACTGTTTGTCCTGAGCAATTAATCTGCCCACTGTTCTTCAGAAAAATCCTCCACATCTTTCTGCATATTTGACCCCTTTCCAACAGTTATATGATTCCGAGATCCAACTTTTCATACCAAGGACAACTCAGGGACTAATACACAACTATTACAAAAGGTGGGGGGTTTAAACTTTTGAACAGGGTGATAGGTGTAAATTATTAATTTGGTTAAAGATCTTATTTTTTTCCATTTAGTACTGCTCTTCAGAAGCTACGCAAGATATATACGTTTCACAGAAGACAATATAATAATTTACACCGATTTAATCCATTTTGGATTAAATCCAAATTTAACATGTGACCTCAAAACATATTTGGGAGATTTGTGCGAGTGCAAATAATTGTTGTGGTGCAACCGGTTTTCATTTCTCTACAAAACATTCACTAATTAATGCACAGTATGTGCCTGCTGTGAGCTGATACAGTGACCCGTCCACCGGTCTATCCAACTTTACATAACCAATTAAACTTCATCTTTGCATTCTTAACTTTAATGTAGATTTTAGATTGGTTAATATTAGCAGACAATCAGTCCCTTTCACTGCACTCCGTTGTCACGTGTCAGGGGGCTAACTAGCTAAATGTAAAGAGCTGGAGAGAAGATGAAAAAATTTCTTTTGTAAGTCGCCTAAAGTTACAGTTGGAGTTGGTGATGGCAATAATATGGTGAAAATGGTTTCCCCAAATTCAACTGAAAATGCAAATTTTATTAATTATTCAACCCCCTGAATAAAATCCCTCACAACAGCTCAAATATGCAAAACAGGTGTTGTCTCAAGCACACCTGATGCAACTAATCAAGGGCTTCATTAGATGCACCACATGTGCTTGAACAGGAACACATAAGGTACCTGAACCGGCCTGGGGCAGAAAACATATGAAGTACCTGAAGCGGCCTGGGGCAGAAAACATATGAAGTACCTGAAGCGGCCTGGGGCAGAAAACATATGAAGTACCTGAAGCGGCTAGGGGCAGAAAGCATGAAGTACCTGAAGCGGCTAGGGGCAGAAAGCATATGAAGTACCTGAACCGGCCTGGGGCAGAAAAACATGAAGTACCTGAGCGGGCTGGGGCAGAAAGCATATGAAGTACCTGAACCGGCCTGGGGCAGAAAACATGAAGTACCTGAAGCGGCTAGGGGCAGAAAGCATATGAAGTACCTGAACCGGCCTGGGGCAGAAAACATGAAGTACCTGAAGCGGCTAGGGGCAGAAAACATATGAAGTACCTAAACTGGCTAGGGGCATCCCTGTTACAAGAAATATAGTAACTTCAAGTCACTGTAACACTTCAGTCATTTTAATTCAGAATGCATGACCTTGTTAATGCATCTGCATCACTGTAGAGAAAAACATCAGACATGAAGAATGCAGATATATCCTGATTTTTAACATTGCATGGGGCCTCCGCTCACCTCTCTTCCTTTTGTTCATTTTTTCCCAGCGTTAACATTGTTCTCCCTCCCCAAATGCAGACTTGCGAGACAAGCTGTGGAATGTACAGCTGTTTGGCACATGTATACAGCCAAGCGTCTAACTTTCGCTTTTGTAAAGGACTCAGACCTGCTGCATGGTATTAGATACCATCTGGTTTTTGACCCTGTACCAGCTCATGCTTTAGGCATGGAATGGTAGGTGAAGGAGCAGATACACACAGCAACCTCCCCCCTCTACAAATTAAAACCAGCTTCTCGACTGCAAGCGAGAAAGGCTGAACCTCGAAGCACTAACACTGCCTATCGAAGTCCTGTGACACACACACACTTCTGACCAAGAAGGAATTTGCTTTAAATGCACTTAAGACACCAAAATGACACATCACTGTGTAATCAAAGCACACCTGTGCCCAACTCTTATTTGAAATGTGCTAGAAGCTCAAAAATGGACAAACGGCAAATGGACAAAATTTAGAAGTTCCTAATGTCAGTTCAGTCGGTGCACAGGCTATCTGGACTCCACAAGGAAAACGTTAACTAGCTAATCATATCTTCAGCAAGAATAACTACAGAGAGGACAAATCCCATGCCCAGGTGTCTAGTCAGATTTCACATCCGGGCAAAAGACCCCCCACCCACCCCAATATTTTCCAGTAGAAAAGTAGGTTTAACAACCAGAAAAAAAGGAGCACACCCCACCCCCCATTCCTTACTCACTTCTGCAAAAGAAAATTTTCCATGTGATATGTAGCTATGTTGCGAGACAGGGTGGCTTACTGGTTAGCACATTTGTATCACAATCTCTTGGGTTTGGGGTTTGAATCTCACCTCCATCCTGTGTGCATGGAGTTTCTCCCCATGCTTCAAAGGTTTCCTCCGAGTACTCCGGCTTCCTCCTCCAGTTCGAAAGCATTTCCAAATTGTCAGTAACGCGCGTGTGTGTGTTAGTGAGAGAGAGAGAGAGAGAGAGAGAGAGAGAGAGAGAGAAATATAGGGCTGCAACAAACTATTATTTTGATAATCGATGAATGTGTCGATTATTTCTTTGATTAATCGATTGGATGGATTAAAGGGCCAATTTTTATTTTCTGTATTTTTTTTCGTTATTTTATATTCTGCCCAATGTTGTCCTTCAAACTGTCCTGTGCAAATTGAAGGATAGGAAAAAGGTATTAAATGTATCTATGTGGACTACGCATTGTGCAAAGGATTTTTAAAATTGAAAACATTTTTAGGAAAAACACACAAAAAAAACCCCCACAACTGATCGTTCACAAGCCTTAAAGCGGAAGTTACATCGCTATAGTAAAATGATAAATAAAGAGAAACAATGCACAGACTACGTGTGAACTGGTAGGATGTTGAATGTTCTGCAGTACCACACACATTCACTCGTCTGAACACAGTAACATGTTACTTTATTCTGTAAATGTACTACACTTCTTACTTTTATATACAATTACATGTTCTAACCTCATTACAGTTACTGCTCTCATAAACACAATTACTTTTGCTTCTAAATATCGCTAAATACAGCATCAAACAACATATTTGATCAAAATGAATATTTTCGTCATTTAGAGTTACTGCGCTTCCTTTCTACAGCGCGTGGTTTTATTGACGCACACATGTGGACTCATTCTGTGAAGTTTCTAACTAACTAACTAATGGAAACACTAGTGTGAATTTCTAACATTTACAGATAAGGATATAAAGGTAAAAGTGTCATTTCTGCGCTGAAGAAAATATGTTTGGAACACATTAAACATCACATGCATCTGTCGCAGCATCTGACATGACCAGCCACGTTAAAACACGTACGACTTTATGTAAAAGGACTCAATATAAAACGTTATATTAATGTTTATGTAACGACCTGGATCGTGCACTTTTCCCGCAGCAGCTCACTCTGTGACCTCCGCTGTTTTGCTCTTGTGTTTCATTCATACAAATGCGTTTTTCCCCCCCATCGTGAAGGGACATCATTTTTTTGGGTGGGTGTTTATCCACAGTGACGTCACAGACCCGACTAATCCATAATGAAATTCAGTGGCGATTATAGTAATTATCGATCAGTTGTTGTAGCCCTAAAGTGATTGTGCTTTGTGATGGGCTGGCACCCAGTGCAGGGTGTCCCTGCCTTGTTCCCAGTGTCCCCTGGGATAGGCTCCAGGGCTCCCTGTGATCCTGTACAGAAAATGGATGGATTGATGGATGGATGCAGTTTAGATATAATGCAGTGGGAGTACCACAATGCTATAACTATAATACAGCATTGATTATAAAATACTACTATTGACCTATAAAGCACTTAATGGTCTTGCACCACAGCACCTGAGCCAACTTTTGGTCTTATATGATTCACCATGCCTACTTTGATCAAAAGGTGCAGGGTATTTGTTGGTACCTCGAATAGTGAAGGCTACAGCAGGAGAAACAGCTTTCTCTTACAAATCTTCACAGTCATGGAAAAGCCTTCCAATTAGTTTTCGGGACTCAGACACAGTCTCTGTGTTTAAGTCCAGGCTGAAAACATATGTTTACTCAACCTTTCCATGCATAGACTTTTTCTATGCAAAGTACACCGTCTTATCCATTATGGAGTTGTAAGCCTACCAAACAATCTCTCCCTCTCTCCTTCTGTCAAGCCACACATGATATTATGGAGATGCCGGTGATCCTGACCCTTTCTGCTCTCCGGACCGACCTGATCCATCCTGATGCCCTACCTCTGGATGGAGCTCTCATCAACTGGAGGCTACATTCTGCTACTGAGGACGACCCCAAGCAGTGCAGCATGGAGATTGCTGAGGATGGCGCCACCTGAAGTACAATGGGAATGACTTTGGACCTCAATTTCACATGGGCATTCTCGCTGTGATGCGGGAACTACGGTTGCTGCTATGGCCTTAGGACTGCAATTACCACATACAATTTTGCACTCAAGTCTCCTTTAATGAACAGTGGATCAGTTCAACAAAACAGACTTCATGGAAAAACCATAATGAACTTCCCTTAACTTTCACACTATCCGTTATGACCCAGATGATGATGGGTTCCCTTCTGAGTCTGGTTCCTCTCAAGGTTTCTTCCTCAAATCATCTTAGTGTTTTTCCTTCACCACCGTCTCCACCAGCTTGTTCATTAGGGATAAATTCACACACTTAAAATCTATATCCTGTGTTTATGTTTCTGTAAAGCTGCTGTAGAGACAATGTCCATTGTTAAAAGCGCTATACAAATAGAACAGAATTTAATAGTACGTACATCTGAATCCCATCACCCACTACACGGATTAATCAGAGTACACCACGGACAACAGACAATCTTTTCAAAATCAGGAACGCGGGCATGTAGAAAGTAACAAAACCGAAAAAGCTGTCATATACAAATAACTCTCCGGCTAACAGAACCCAGTCATTGTGTGCTTAAACAAACAGAGAAAATAAAGACTCTAGTCAGACTCGATGAATACGTTTTGTGAGAGATGCACAAAAGGACAAACATCAGCCAACAACTTGTCGGCCTTTTGTTCAAAGTGCAAATATGATGTGCTACATTATAAACTTTGTTACAAGTGAACAGTGATCATAGACGCATTCATTTCCCTTATTCTGCATTAACGCATTGAACGAGCCAGTTCATTCCGCTCGCTGTGTGTTAGATTTCTGGGCCAACCAAAACACACAACTGGGCAGAACACTAACGCTTCACTTGTCCCTGTCTGAACTGCCATCATATGAACTTACAAATATCCTGCATCACCTAATGGGCAACATGAAGATGTATTAATAAGACCTTTAATGTTAGGTTTAACCGTTGTGCCTTAATTATCACAGTTTTTTTATGATAAAAATTAAATGGTGTACAAAAGATAGTGTGGTGTAGGGCTGGGAGATATTTTGGTATCGTGATAAATGACTATATTATTGGTATGGTGATGTCTTTTTTTGTACATTTTAATTATAATCCATAATAACATAATTACATACCGTTTAATTACAAATTAAATAGTTCTGATTGTTTTTAACGTAATCATTTTTGTAGGCATTAAAGAAAAGAATCGTCAAACTCGGTTTAACCGTTTTTTGTTTATTTTACAACTAGAGATGTCAATTTACACAAATTCCCATGATCGATCGACATTTAAATGAATGATCGATTAACATAATTATTAGCCTTAAATAAAATAAGGTTTCTTTATGATTAAAAAATGTTATGACTATAATATACGGGTCACTAACGCTATACTATACTATACTGACTATAATATACGTGTCACTAACGCTATACTACACTGACTATAATATACGTGTCTCAGATGCGCACTCTGGCAGCAGAGTGTGTGCGAGTCCATGTGAGCAAATCAGTTGTTTTGTTATTAGAAGAGTTTTATTTTGCATACAATATTACAGCATATTACAGAATATTCAGAGAATATGAAAAAGCGTACTTTTACTCAAGAATTTGTGTATCGTGTTATAGACCATTTATGGAGCTTTTCCACTGCACGGTACAACTCGACTCGCTTTATGGAGCTTTTCCACTGCACGGTATGACTCGACTCACTGCTTGGAGGTTTTCCCACTGTGGATAGTACCTGGTACTTTTTTAGTACCACCTCGATCAAGGTTCGGAGCGAGCGGAGCCTAAACATGAGCCATGCACTGAGGGAGTGAGGAATTCACCTTAACGAGTGCTTCTGTATCATGCCTGAATAAATGTGTCATTTAATACATACACTGCGTATGGTAATATTCTATTCAATGAAAATTATATATCATTTATCTCATTACAGATAAAACTACAACAAAGGTTTGTTCTTACTGATTTCCAAACAGGCGTTTATCAAAGTCACTCGTGTAACTTAGTCGTACCGAGCACTACTTAGGGTCTAGAGCGCCGTTAGTTTACATCCTTAATAGGGTCCATGTTCAGTGAACAGGAAAGGCGTTTTGAATACGACACGAGCGTGTTTCTGGACAGAGCTTCGATAATAACATTATTCCTGCGTGAAGGCGAGTGGAAGATGGCACCCATGATGAAGTGGCACTAAACTGCAGTGGAAATGCAAGCTCAGAAAAGTAAAACGAGTCGAGGCGAGTCTACCGTTCAGCGCAAAAGTGGCTTTAGTTATTACTTCGGGGGTCCTGCTTGAAGTTGAGACTTACATACCTCACACGGATAATATTTCATTATCTACATATTAAACGTTCAGAAGCTAACCGTACCAGTTAGATGACGTGCTAATCCATTTCGGGAATCGGTTCGACAGAACGTTGTAGTCCGGCTGAATGAAATCGATCAGCTCTTGAAAACCATGTCGCCTATCTGTGTCATCGAAGGTGAGGCATCACTGATAGGCAACATGTCGTTCACAATCGTTTTACACTGTCAATCCTTCTGCCTTTTGAACTCCAGTTTTTCCCCCCAGGGCTAAACCCGAGGTTATTGTCGGCTGTGTAGTTTCGTATCCTGTCACAAACACTGCTGGATGCACCTTTTCAAATGGTACTTCATGGTGTTCGTGGTTGATTTATATTTCAGAACACAAATCACAATGTTTGCGATTAACATTATCGCCATTTACACTAAATTGATCCCAAACGTAACTACGGCGCGCTCGCTTCATTCTTCCTTGTGTGTCTGCAGCACGTGTTCTGCGCATGAGCCGGGACACGCCCTAAAACTACACACTCCAACTATGACCTTGTTTAATCGACCATCGAGAAGTTTCAGCAATCACAACCAACCGATCGCCGATTAATCATCAGCATTAATGTTTACTAGGGTTCTGCAGATAGATTGCTAGCTAAATTATAGCTTGTGTACCGTAGAAATGTCCACAAATATCACGAATATCCTTTGGTCATATCGCCCAGCCGTAGCGTGGTGTTTATATCGCAGTCTCCGAATGCGGTTTATTTTAAACACATCTTTATTTCTGGTACCTTTATAAACAGCGGTAAACCTTTTCCGTCCTCGGAAAACCTTTTATATTCTCATACATGTCTTCTATCAGTAATATTCACCCTGACCTTTGGGCTGTAACTGAGAGAAAGAGCTGACACAGGTCTACTTTCAAAACTGCGGCCATGTTTATATTTCCTTATCTTTTGGATCGTCATCCAATGTGAGACTTCATTGTTAACATCTTGAACTATTATTTTTAGTTAGATCATTTGTAAAAAAAAAAAAATAATAATAATAATAATAATAAAAAAATCAACAGATAACCATAATAAATTTATAAATAAATAAAAATAAAAAAGGAGGTACGTTTTCTGCTGGAAAAAACCCCAGAAGCCATCAAAGAAATACTAATGGTTTCCACTACAAATAACATTACATACCATCAGCTAACCATTAAAACCATTATTGGTATTCACTAGACAAGACATGCCAGCAATCTAAGGCAACAAATTACCAGTACAGACCCACAGGGACCATTACAGTTTCCATTAAAAAGAAAGACAATTCCCATTACAACCAGTAAAACCACTACAATTCCCATAATAACCATTAAAACCATGACAATTCCCATTATAATCATTAAAGCCAAGACAATTCCCATTAAAAACATTACAGGTATCCACTAGACATAACATGCCAGCAACAGAAGGCAACAAATTGCCAGTAGAGACCCACAGGGACCAGTACAGTTTCCATTAAAACTGTTACAATTCCCATTATAACCATTAAAAACATTACTGGTATCCACTAGACAGAACATGCCAGCAACAGAAGGCAACAAATTGCCAGTAGAGACCCACAGGAACCATTACCGCTTCCATTAAAACCAATGCAATTCCCATTATAACTATTACAAATCCTATGAGGGTTTCAATTGGGCCCCCCAAAGAAAACAAAAAGAGGATGAAAACTTTTGCACAATACTATGTATTATACTATACAATGTACTAAGTATTATAAGTATATACAGTGAGATGAAATTGGTGAAGGGTTTAAGATAAAGAAAGTTATAAGATGAAGTGAAAGGTGTGGAAGAGTATGTGTGTTATATATACACGCGCGTGTGTGTGTGTGTGTGTGTGTGTGTGTGTGTGTGTGTGTGTGTGTGAGAGAGAGAGAGAGACTATAGGAGAGACTAACACCTAGCTGCAGGTTATTTAACGGATTTCTTTACAATGAATAATAAAGTGTGATGAAGATCAACACCCAGCCGTCCCTCCTCCTCCTCCTCCTCGGTGTCGTTAGCTAACTCCGCTGTTAGCTGCCTCTGAGGACGTTCGCTGGAACATTAGCGAACCCGTAATATTCAAACAAAAACATTTCAAGCACTTTCTAACCAGACTGAGAAAAAGTTCGCCTTAATAAAGCCAGCTAGTCGGACTGGAGCGACTTTATTTAGCCGAGCGATTAGATTAGCTAGCACTCCGCAGAACAAGAACCTTTACAGGCAAAAGCACGGTGTTAGCTTAGCCACCGGAGCGCTCCTCAACCCCTGCCTCGGGGAACGTAGTCCAGACGGAGCAGACATTATTCAGAATACACCCCGATCTCACGAGTGCTCCCGGAAGAAGTGATCCCATGGCCGCCGTCACTGAGACACCTCGGAGGGGGATCTCGAGCTAGTTCCGGCGACAGAAGACCACGGCTCGCTAAAGAGAACCCGCTGAACAGGCAGATGAAAAAGCAGTTTCATCAACGATCATCGAGCACTCACTACAAACACGGCGAAAGGTTGAAATACCTGCGATAATCACCGACTTCTGGGGGAGATATTAGGCGCTGAGCTCTGGACAATCCGAGGCTCGTGGAGCGGAGAAAGTTCTCACACCGCGGCCAGTGTGGAGCGAACCGATCCCTCTGGAAAGGAAATGCAGGACAGTTTAGATCACGGTCTCGATCACTGCTGCGGAACCGTGAATGCCGACTGACTCAGTCGCTGCCCACGACTCGGAGAAACTCTCGATCAACCGCCGACTCGACATTAAACTACTCGAACGACGCGCCGTCCATCGAAGACGAGACAAGCGACTCGCGTTTACCGTCGTGACGTTTCAGCTCAGCAGCGCGTCCATGCGGACAAGTCGGGTATAACTTCAGAAATGCCAGTCCTTTCAGAAACATTTGCCACTTTAGGATACGGATGTTGGGGATTGTTGGGGGGGATTGTTATTGACAAAAACAACAACAAAAAATGTTTTATGTTATTTAATTCTAGTTTTTTGTGCTTTGTTTGTTTCGTGAGTTGGCGAAATTGCAAGTACAGGATTCTTCTTTTAAACTACTCCTGGTGAACACACACACACACACACACACTATTAAATCACTTTCTGTGATTAAAAAGTATATACCACGTAACATTTTATTACATTTCTGTACATATTACATTTCTGCCCTCAAAAACCACTGGGCTCTAATATTGAATATAGAGAATACTGAAAATAACACTTCAACATCCATCCATCCATCTTCTACCATTTACTCCTTCTTCAGGGTCACGGGGAACCTGGAGCCGATCCCAGGGAGCATCAGGCACAAGGCGGGGTACACCCTGGACAGGGTGCACTTCAACATTTCAATTCAAATTTAACAGCAAATAAAAATGTGAAATTCATTAGGTTTTTGTTTTGTTTTGTTTTTTAAGTTTTCATTTTAAAGTGCCCATTTTTTTGTTTTATGTAGTTTTATGGTGATCTGTACTCTTAATTTGCAATATAACACAACAGCTATTAATCAGTTTTACAGAATGCAACCAATGCATGATTATAACAAAATGCAACCAATGCATCCAATTTACAGAATGCAAACTATGCATCATCTTCCCACAATGCAAGCAATGCATTAACTCGGAACGGGTAACCGGAAGACATGCGACAACCAAAGTCGAGTTTCTTACATCCATATGGCTGTACTCATGCTCGACACACACGAATCGAAGAGTGCGCTTTGTGATGATGTCATGTGACACGTCTTTGCCCTAATCTGTGGAAAATCTGTGGTAATTTTGAAAAAAAAAAAAAATGCAACGTTTTGTGGAGTTGGCTTGATTTTGTGTTCATTTCTACGCTCGCAAAATCATGAAATCCTGGAAGGACTGACTTTAATCTATTCAATCATTCGTTCGTTCATGCAATCTTCAGTAAGCACTTTATCCTGGTCAGGGTCATGGTATATCCAGAGCCTGTTCAATGAACACTGAGTATGACACAGGAACACACCTTCAATGCAGTAAGACATGGGTCATCGTGAACATACAGTCTGCAGTCCACCCCCTGACATGTTTTTTTTCAGGTGGGAGGAAACCAGAGGACGTGGAGGAAACCCACTGAGACACAGGATGAACATGTGAAACTCAGTAGCCCGGGCTCAGTATCAACCCAGGGACTCGGGTAAGGCAGCAGTGCTAGCTGTTGCGCCACAATGCCACCTTTAATCAGTAAATCTACCATATTATCAACTACACCTACCGTATGGGTCACTTTGTATTTATATAATTACAGTATATATAATTTATGACTGTAGCCCATGTTTCACATCTGTTCATTTTCCCTTTTCTTTCCTTATGTTCACGCTATATCCCTATTCATTTCATTGTTAACACTGTTCACAATGTTTGCACTGCATTGCCATTTTAATTCCACTCAACTCTGTTGCTTATATCTACAATGTTTACACCCAACTGCACATCACACTTGCACTGTATTATATATAGATAGATAGATCAGCAGTACTGTACAGAGTGAGAAGTATCCGAAAAAATTTCAAATATTCTTAATATGTTCTTAATTTGTTTAATTTATAATCTTTTTCACTACTGTAACAAAACTGTAAAAATCATGGTTTTAACATGTCCATCTACTGACCAGATATTTGGGTCTCACACAGCAGTGATACTGACATAATAGTGACAGGTTTTCAGAAAACTGTTGAACATTTTTAGTTCAGCTCACTGCAATATCCTCTAGCTTTTAGTTTCTACCAACATTGTCCCAGCTCAACTCTTACATTCATACCAGTGTCTCAGATACACACTACCACCAGCTTCTACCATACCGTTGTCACTGCTATGACGAGAACGACCCACCACACTTTTAACGTCCTTTCTTTTCCAGTGATGGACTGGGTAGAGATGGGCGGGCGACCCTGTGGTCTACCTTCCTGAAGACTTTAACTCCAACCATAATCATGCCCAGTTGACCATCTAACCATTAGCTTAAAGAGCTCTTGATCAAGTTAAACATGTGTGTTTGATTTTGGTTGGGGATGAAAGCTGCAGGAAGGTAGGTCTCAAGGAAGAGGGTTGGTGACCACTGCTGTAGGGTTTCAGCGGGTCAGAACAACTGGCTCAGTTCACCACTAAGAGCCGACTTTTTGGGTCCCAAACGGCTCACTACCATATTTAATAAACCACACAAAGTTTGTGATCTTTTACCAGTGATTATTCTTATTTGCCCAACTGTGACTGAAATTGTTTCATTAAATCTTAGAGTACCTTCTAATAAAAATAATAATATATATATTTTTAAACAGACCTTTCCACTGTATAAAAAAAACATCAACAACAAAAAAACAAACAGCTTTCAACGTTCACTTAAAAGGACGGTCTCAGAGCAGACTCATTCACAAACGACTATGGTTTTCCACAAAGCAAACCACAACCAAATGTCAGTATATTGCAAAATAATATGTTTATTATAATGATGACACACAGGAAGGAGTCATAATTACCTTGTACATTTCTGGCAGCTAAAGCAACACTAATCATATTAGGCTAGTGCAAGCACATGGTAAACCAGGGATAAAAAAAAAAGGCTAATGGAAATACATTCACAGAGCCTAACATTTTCCCCTCCAGATATTACAAATCTTTAATCACGTTTATATACAGGTTTTCTGTAATGCTAGCACCTGTATTATTGAACAAGTGAACAAACCAGAATTCCTTGAACACTAACCTCATACCCTGTAGTATGGAAGTGTGTTGTTTGGGACAGAGTGATGAGTGATGTGAATGAGTGATGAGTGATGAATGATCATAACAGTGATTTTTCTGTTCACTGTGACATTATCATACATGCTACAAAATTAATACAATATTCATACAAAGAAATGATATAAATTCCATACGTACTGAAACTAAATATAGTTTATCTGAAATAATTATAGAATTTTTGCCTCAAACAAATTACAAAAATATGCTGGACAGGTTACTTATTTGAACCTGATGGCAAAAAAAATAATAAAATAAAATAAAAAATGATCTGCTGTGTAGACTACATTAATGGAATTATAGACACATTCACAGGTAAAAGAGGCCATGGTTTATCCTACACTTAACCATGACTTTTGTTAAGTTTTATCAAATTAAAACCATCAGCACCAAGAAAATTAGCGGGGACACACATATAGAAGATATAGATGTACTTATTAGAAGTATACATATAGAAGTACTCATTCATTTATTCATCTTCAGTAACTGCTTTATCCTGATTAGGGTCACAGTGGATCCGGAGCCGATCCCGGTAAGACTGGCTGCACAAGGTGTGAGAATTCCCCATGGATGGGAAGCTAGTCCATCGCAGAGCACCTTTCCCACACTCTTAAACACCTGTAGGGGCAATTTAGTATAGCCAAACAAGCATGGGGAAAAAGCAAACAACCCTGCACAGACAGTAACCCGAGCTCAGGATCGATCCCAGGACCCTGAAGCTGAGAGGCTGCAATGCTACCTGCTGCAACACCATGCCACCTCATGTACACTTTAAAACTGTACTGTTTAAAAACCTGTCAATGTGCGGGAATGGCAGGCTGTAGCAATGAGACAGGGAATTTTTGGAAAACAAAGGGAACAAAGGAAAATTTTGATTTAGTACACGTATATTATATGATATGTTCTATGTTGAGCAGTTCAATACTGGAGGTGCCCTTCAGATGGCACAAAACAAAAATGTCTACAATAGCCGATTGACTTGAAAACTGGATCTATGTTACGAGAGTACACTATGCATCTCAGCACACTTAGTTACTCCAATTTTTAAACCTTTTTTTTGCCAGGTTGTCTGACAAGCTCTGAAGTTGTAAATGATAGGGTCATTCCATCCATCCATCTTCTGTACCGCTTATCCTACACAGGGTCACGGGGAGCCTGGAGCCTCTCCCAGGGGACTCGGGGCACAAGGTACAAGGCACAAACCCATCGCAGGGCACAATGGCACACCCATTCGCACACTACAGACAATTTAAAGATCCCAATAAGCCTACAATACATGTTTTTGGACTGGGGGAGGAAACCAGAGTACCCATTACAATCCACAAATGTTGCATAACAGAACTCCAAACCCTGGAGGTTGCAAGGCAAACGAGCTAACCGTTCCCCCATGGCAGGGCGATTGATTTTAGAAAATTCAACAAAATGACTTTCATTTGTTACAATACACAAACGTTGCATGCCAGACAAATGGCAGCTCAGTGTAAATCCAGTAGTGAAACGAGAAGAACAACAAATAAATATATGGAGAGCATGTACATAATATTTGAACATTTCTGTGAAGTTCCTACACACATCCCCATGGTTACAAACTGTCTCTACATACGCTGCTACACAACATTACTTTACTTTTAAATACACCTGTTAAGTAAAGATGACAGAACAATGTTAAGCTGATCACTTGCCTTAAAACATTTGAGTAGATGATTAGCTGTTTTGAGACACTGTTCGATAAAAATGCATTTTCATAGTGGAAGGTACTGTATATAAATCCATATATTAGCCTGTTATACACCATTTTATGACACCATTTTTTTATACAATATTACTTAAAGTGGTATATTGTTTATGGAGTTTATGGTGAAATAAATAGCTAAATAATATACACAGAATAAATAACAGGAGTGAAATCCAACAAAGCAAATCCCAACTTTACTATAGAAATTGTGTAACACTATCAAAACCAGTCAAGGTCTGCTTTACCATTTGTGTTTATTCATTCATTTATCTTCAGTATGCACTTTGTTCTGCTCATGATCGAGGTGTATTCGGAGCCTATCCCAGGAACACTGGGTGTAAGGAAGGAATACACTCTGAATAAGACTCCAGTCCATCGCAGGGGACCACACACACACCACACAGGAAAATTTAGCATAGCCGATCCACCTACCAGCATGTTTTTCAGAGAAAACCCACTTAAACATGAGGAGAACATGCAAAACTCTTTCTGTTTCTTCAACTAAAAATCAAAAGACAGACATATGGATTATAGCTCAACAGGCCAGATGTGATCAGTTATTTGATATCAGTGGAACTGGAACATTATATATACAGATTCAAACAATCCATGCATTGCCTATCACACATACACAAAGCAAAAATAAATTAGGCATCAACTCAGCAATAAAACAACAACACACCAAGGTTTCAGTACCAGTGTTACAATGTTATCTTAGTTCTCATAAACCTGGATGTATACAAATAAAACATCTTGTAGGGAGAAAAAACTCATTAAATAAAAATATTATTAAGGTTCTCGTTTATGGGATTAAGGAACAGGTGCACGGGTACGTTTCATGAATTAACAGATGTAATTTCAAGAATAATAATGACATGATCTGGGCATAAAGAAATCCAGAACACTTTGCTTAAAATAAATATTTCACACCCAACAACTTTGTTTAGTTAAAATGCATTATTAAACCTCATACCAAGTGTTTCTAACTAAAATAAAAATACCAACTTGCCTCTCTGTAGACGTGTATTGAATTCATTTACCAATTAAAAATCGACACAATCCTTAGTTCTAACATAATAAAAGTGAAATATCAAATTCTATTTAAATAAAAATCTCAATCAATAGAATAAAACACAATCACCCCGAATAAAATGAGCACATTGCAAATGCAACGTGCATGATCATACAATCAATTCAAGTTCATCTGAAATTATATCCCCCTCCACATTGTGCACTTAGAGCTCTGCATGTTCACTTCATATCAAATTGCATTAAATGCATTAAGATGATCTATCTATGCCCAGAGCACACGCTAAATTCACCATTTCTGTATTAAATTGAAACGTGACATTGTACCAACTCAACTTTTTTTTCATAAATATTAGTATTAGTATTAAATATATAATATGCGGGTTGGGCCGTTTTGTTTTTCGGATCCGTATTTAAATTGGTTTCGAATCCTCGTCTAAAAGAGCTCTAACCAATATTAAGGCAAATACAGTGACCAGCACGATCACGGTACTCTTGGTGGATCTACACGTTGATGGCGTGAGCGTGTTTCTTGCATAAAGGTTTGTCCTTCTTAGAATAGAACGGCTGGCCTTCCAGATTTATATGGCAAACCTGAGGAAGATAAGTGATTTGAGCATTGATGAAATCAACATGGCAGAAACAGAATGCAGATATTCACAAATAGTTGAAGTTGTTCTTACCGTACACACAAAGCAGGTGTCATGCCATGTGTGGCCAAGAGCCTCAATAAACTTATCCCCAGCCTCCACTGGGAAATCACAGCCATGGCACTTAGTGCTGAAGAGCGCAATGTAATCTGAGAAAAATTTAAAAAATTAAATAAGAAAAGGCAGTTAAAATACAGGACTAAAAACATACACTTATAAGGGAAGTTTAAGGGGCAGTTGTTGAGCAAGTAAAAAAATGTTTATTTGAAAAAATAGTTTTATTTTATTGAATTCTTCAATTTTTTTTTTTACAAATTAAGCCATGTACACTCCCCAAAATCTAAAACTAGTAATAAAAAGTTTAACAAAGAAAACATATCATTATGGATATGGCCGTTTTCTGTCGAGCCATGTTCATTTAACAATTTTGGAAGGAGTCTCCAATACATCTCCATCTACATAAGTCTGCCTCATCCTAAGATCTTTATATCAGCAAATTTCAAATTAGAACTGTTGCTCTATAAAAATAATAATCACACAAGTGCTTGTTGGCCAAATTCAACAAGGGCCCTTGTCCGTGGGGATCACACGTGTGGAACAAGTGCAACTGATAGAGATTGGGTTGAAAATGATTGAGTATTCCTTTAAGATGCAGAGCCCTGGGTTTACATTCACACATAAAATGAATTCATTTGGCAGACGCTTTTATGCAAAGTCTCTTACCAGCAAAGACATGTTATAACAAGTATAAGATGGCAGTAGAGAGCAACAGATACAGCTACAACTGAACATAAGGGGTGGTCTAATTATGAGTACATAGAAGTGGTAATCACTAGTCACAAAGGAACAAAACAATAAATAACACAATCCTACAATGTCATATAGAGCAGGTATTCTTTTCCCACACTACCTTTCTCACAGTAAGGTTCTCCATCCTCCATATGAAAGAGGCTGTTTCCAAACGGTTTCCCACATGCAGCACACACAAAGCAGGTAGTGTGCCAGGTCTGCCGCAGAGCATGCATCACTTCCTGTTTAGGACACAGTGGGCATAGTGACTTCCTACACATGTACCATGTTTAGAACTATGTGGGTGATTAAGTGTGTCTCTTTTTGTGTGCAGGTGCTAGAACTCACTCCCATGATCTTAGTGCTGCAGCGGGCACAGGTAGGGGCGAAGAACTCTCTGTAACAGTTCTCACAGTAAACATTGTTCTGCTCCTCCACAAAGCTGACGTCAGCCAGAGATGTGTGGCAGTAATGGCAGTTAAACTCCTCCGGGTGCCACGAGCGGCCCAGTGCCACCAGGAAGGGCCCCCTACACCAGAGCAGTGATCAAATAAAAAGGAAACAACAACAACAAAAAAACATAATTTTATTGGAAACACACAAAACTGAATTTCTGTGCTTTATGTTTGTGTGTGCATGTATATTTCGCACCTGATGATGCTGTTGCAGGACCCACACATTGGTGTCCTATTGCTGGCAGCAAAGCGCTCTGCCCTCTGTGCTACTCCACGAGCCACAGGTGGGAAAGGGGCAGGGACAAAAGGGGCTGGGGCAGGGCTGGGGGGAGCAGGAGAAGCGTTGGGGATGTAGGCAGGAGCCGGTGGGGCCGCAGTGGGAAGAGGCTGCACTTTGACGCTGGTGGTGGTGGTCTTGCTGGGGTCAAACTTCTGGGCAAAAGTGTCATCCATAACCCATGGGGGTCTGTTGGAGGATTGTGCAGGGCCAGGGGCAGGAGCAGGAGGAGTGTGAGCAGGAAAATGAACTGGGGCTGGAGGAGGAACATGAACTGGGGCGGGAGCAGGAAAATGAACTGGGGCAGGATGAGGGACTTGAGCAGGAGCATGAACAGGGGCTTGAACAAGGGCTGCCAGAGGAAAAGGCAAATGATAAGAACACTCAAAATGATCCTAATTATTATAAAATGTGGTGTTGTTTTTTTTTTTTTAATTTGTGGTTCTGATTCTGTGCAGGCAATAATGTTGTGTACTAATTTGGTTGGATACAAGCCAATATTTTCCAATTCATTCCCAGTTAATGCACCTACATTAAAACAGAGGGTGTGATTATACTTTGGTCCAAAACTGCCTTACATTAAAGCCTTTTTTAAGTCTTAGTGCCTTCTATTAGGACTGTCTCTTTGTGCCCACTTGTGGGAGCCTCTCGTAGCACCCACTTTTGGGACTTACTCTTATTGCCCTCTCTTCAAACCCTCTCTTGGGACCTGCTCTTAGAGCTCTCTTTTAGGATCCTCCCTTTTGTGCCCTCTGTGGTGGAAAATCATAGAACGGTTCGCAAACTGGCATAGGCCAGGAACCCGCACCGGAACTGTGTCAGTGGAAAACAGGCATCTTAGGACCCTCTCTTAGATTCCTCTTTTGGGACCTCTCTTAGAGCCTTCTTTGGGACCCTCCTCTTAGTGCCCTCTTTCGGACCCTCTCTTAGAGCCCTTTTTTGGGACCTCACTCTTAGAGCCCTGTTTTGGGACCCTTCTCTTAGAGCCCTGTTTTGGGACCCTCCTCTCAGAGCCCTCTTCTGGGACCCTCTTCTTAGAGTGTTCTTTTGGGACCTTCCTCTTAGAGCCCTCGCTTGAGACCCTCTCCTTAGAGCCCTCCTATGGGACCCTCCTTGTAAAGCACTCTTAGTCCCAACAGAGGGCTTTACAGGGAGAGTTTCTTAGAGCCCAATTTTGGGACTGTCTCTTAGAGCTCTTTTTTGGGACTCTCTCTTAAGGTGGTATTTCCCTGACCTCAAGAGAAGCCAGAAATACCTGTATGTTCCTTATGACCTGGTTTTGTGAATGTACACTAGTTATGTTACTTCAGGGTTGAAGCTATCGGGGAGGCTGCCCATTTAGAGGCCTGGCTCACCCAAAAAGAATTATTGTAGCTAGGGGTTATACCGCAGTCTTGTCAACATTATTCACAAAAAACAGTTCTAGTTCACTAGCAGATGCCACTTTAAGAAGTCGCATTAAGTGACATTGCTCAGAAACCGATGTGAACTTTGTAACAGGCTAGTTCAATAAAGCATTTACCTTCGCTGAAATGGACGCCACGCTGTGCCTTTTCACCCTGCCACTCACACGCTGTAATCAGGGGATATAACATGAAATGTATTTCAGTTTCTGTTAGCACGAAGAACAGAACTGCATGTCTTTGAGAAATGCAAGGTACAAGGCTAAAACAGACATTTGTACAAAAAAATTCAAACTGTAATAAACAATGCTTAACAAAATTATTACTGGATTAAGCTATGTAATGTAATGTTACGTACTACTCTAATCCTAAAGATGGGCAAAGTTCTTGCAATGCGTGGTTTTATCTGCTATGTGTTGTGAACTGAGAGAGTAACAAGTAATCTTACTGAAATGCCAAATTGCCAAACTTCTTGAGTGATAGCCTTTCAACTTGTTGGCCATGTTCTGAATCATTTCAGCTCTTTTAAGTGACTACTGGCATTCGAATTACCTTGCCCACCCTATTTTACCCAGGCCCACCCATTGTAAAATTTTTGGCCTCGCCACGGTATCACCTTACTATATTATAAATAGGCCACCTTGCCCAACTGAAAAATAAATATAATTAAATATGAGTAGAAATGTTTTATCAGCAACAAATAAGAATAAACCACCCAGTTGTGGCTAATCAGTGTAAATCAGACTGCATGCCAGAACATTATTATAACAGAATGAATTATTACGGAATGGCTTATGTACTGCATTGTCATCATATAGACATAAAAACTGGCCGATATAAAATGCTATCCCAGAGCCCAACACATGATAGTACGTCCACAAATGTGCAGGAGAACACAGAAAACATATTCATTCTGTTAACCAGATTTTTTTATTGACACTAAAATATTGATATGAAATCTGAGTCCTTTTGAGTTCACAAACTGGCCAGATTGTAAAAACTGTCACCAAAGCGTTTAGATGCATCCTAAACACAAGGGAAATGGGGAAATAAATCACTGAAGAGTCTGAATTATAAGCAAGTGTTATTACATCATAAAATATAAGAGCCTATCAGGTTTCAATATGCAAATGAAGCACCTTGAAGCACCAATTTGCTTATTCAGAAAATCTGGATTTATTTATGAGAAAAAACTGTAAGCATGCCTTTGTTCCTATTAATGTTGATGTCTGATGATATTTATCCTGGAACTGCCATGTCAAGCAATATATTAATTCCGATAGAAAAATCTTGTCATCTTTGAGCAAGTTTTGGGTGATGTTAATAGGCCCCCGGGTATGTTATTATGTTTTTCAGAAAAGATTTATGATGATACAAGTGTGTTGGATTGGATATGCTGTGGTTACCTGGAGCAGTGGGATAAGCTGTAGGCACAATGGTGGCGGTGCTGACCAATTTATTGGGAGACGGACCAACAGGGATATGGATGGAGCTCTGCTGCATGGGCGGGGCCTGTTGAGTGGGTGGAGCAGTTTGAATGTGATGGGGCTGTTGAGTAGGTGGAGCTTGCTGCATATGTGGCTGATGTGCATACTGGTTGCTAGAAAAAAAAAGATGATACCTGGAGTGACCACACTTCTGTTTGGATTACAACCGATTACCAACAAATATGATATTCATTTTATCAAAAACACTTGAAAGAAAATTTTCATAGGTACAAAGATTGCCTCATCATATCCAGGTGGAGAGGGTCCAGGTGTCATATGACCTTACCTGAGTTTTCCTGTTCATCATTTTTTAAGGAAAAATTAGTATTGCTTTTTTAAACAGCCAAAACCCACATATACAGAGAGAGAGACAGAGAACCTGGTGTCAAAGAGACAGTGTTAAAAAGTGTTGTTTTTTTTAAAGAGTCACCATCACCACAGTAAGATACAGTCAGCACAGGTCTTTCACACTTGCATACTGGTCAGAAAGGGTTAAAGCACAAATGGTTAAAGGAACATCATTAAAGCATAAGTAGAGTCAGTAGGCTAGAAATAAAGAAGGGGGGGGGGGCAGGTTTGTTATTTACTCTGATGCTGTTATGGAGGGAGAGAAAGAGTGGTGTGGCTGGAGAAGAAGCAGTGCTGCACCAGTACCTGATGCCGGAGGTTTGGTACTGTGATCTGTAACTGGAAGAGGACTGCATGGTGAAGCTACAATGCAAGACAGTGAAAGAAAGTGACAGTGCAAGTGTGTGAGAAAGAGGCAACGTTCAAAATACCTGAGATTTCCACAAAAGCCATGTACACTCATAGCTGTATACCATTATATCTGATTTGAGCGATTACATTAAATTTGGGTTTGAACTTACTCTTCTTTTCCAAGACAGAATTAGGAACGTCAGCAAACAATTCCATTATAATGAAATTATTTCCTGATCGTTTTTTTTTCTGTTTAAATGGTAGCAGTTTTGTTTCATAAACCATGCTTTGCTCCTTTACATGCACATACAAGCAGATGTTTTCTTACATCTGGCTCTGCTTGGCCTGAGGGTAGCAGAAACAGATGTCTGAAGGTCACTGTGCTAAGTTACAGTATAAGTGAACATGGCAACAAAACAGGATATAACATTAGCATTTTATCTATGGAAGACATGCACTCACTCACTCAGCACAAACTAAACAAACATATACTAATGTGTCCATGTACACAAGGTTGTCGAGCCAAACAGGAAAAAGCTCTCCATCGTTGGCTTGCTGACTAAAAGCACTTGTCTCTCAATCCTAACCCTTACAAAATGAACTATTTACTACTATACTATGTCTGTCATAATATGTAAAATTAGTCATATCACATTTAACAGAAACACCACAGTAAAACCATGATAATGTCATGGTCAAGAGTATAACAATATTAGTTATTATAAGATACAACTGTAAAGCTGGAGTTAAATATGTCAAAGACATGGTTTCCCTAAAGTACCATAATAAAAACCAAGACAGCATAATGTTTTAATATACACTCACCAGCCACATTAATAGGAACGTCTGCTCATTTATGAAATCATCCAATGAAAATATGCACAATCATGTGGCAGCGGTAACAATACCATAAATTTAATACAGATACAGGTCAAGAGCTTCAGTTAATCTTCACATGGATGTCGGCACCAGACGGGTTGATTTGAATATTTCAGAAACTGCTGACCTCCTGGGACTTTCACACACAGTGAAAGGACTCTAGCATTTCCACAGAATGGTGTGGTGGGTAAAAAAACAAACAAACAAAAAACACCCAGTGAGCAGCAGTTCAGGCACCTTTCTGGCAACCAGACTGGTTTGAGCTGACAGGAAAGCTGTGTTAACTTAAATAAGCACTCTTTACAACCCTGCTGAGCTGAAAAGCATCTCCGAATGCACAGTATTTTGAACCTTAATGTGGCTGGGTTACAACGGCAGAAGACCACATCAGGTTCCACTCTTATCAGCCAAGAAGACTGGAAAAACTTTGTCTTTTTCCAATCTTAAACTGTTTAGATTCTGTTAGCTTGTACCTAATGTGATTGGCTGATTGGACAATTGCACGAATGAGCCGGTGTACAGCTGTTCCTGTTAAAGTGGCCAGTGAGTGTCTTACCTACCATGAAGTACAACAATAAATTAATGGTGGTATCATAGTTCAGAATTTGATAACCATATCTACCATGAAGCACAAGAGTAAAACTATAATGTTTCATAGAAAAACTGAAGTAAACTATAGTGAAATTTTGAAGTCAGGAGTGTACAATTCACTACAACAGATACATTATGATTATCAGTACATGTTTTGATTAAGTACTTTATTTCACAGAGATATAACAATTTCAAAATATGACGTATCTGTTGCTAAATAATTGTTCAAAACAAATCTAAAGTAATTGCTCATTATCATTAGTAATTGTAATATTGTCATTATTTTTCACTAAAACACATTTTTATAGCCATTCATTGATCTTCAGTAACATCTTGATCAGGATTCAGTGGCTGTCCTGGGAATACTGGGCAGGGATTCGCCTTGGATTGCATACCAGTGACCATTTATAGTCACCAATTCACCTACCGATATGTTTGTTTGTTTTTTTTGGAGGAAATTGTAGGACCCAGAGGAAACCCAGACAGACACGGGGAGAACATGCTAAACCCAGCATACACGGTAACCAGAGCTCAGGATCAAACTGGGGACCCTGGAGCTGTGAGGCAGCAACTCTACCCTCTGTGCCACCGTGCCATTTTTAGATGTCTTAGCACAGCCTAAATCTGGTTAGAACAGGTATCACATTTCATGTACAAGTAAAATTAGCTATAGAGTGCTTTCAGAGACACTCTACATGATATTTCATTTAAAAATCATTTTTCAAACTTAACTGCAGTAGTAAAAGCAAACATTTGAACAAATCCATGTACCTGTTTAACAAAGTCTCATCACCCCACACCAGTTTCAGTTTCACTCCAGTCCACACTGCATCAACCTCGAGGTTGATGGAGTCATAAACCATAGACAAAGCAAAGCAGGAGCGCTGAAGAAGCATGCATGAAGCCCTCCATCAGATTTCAGCACTGTTAGCGAGCAATTGCTTTTTCTAATCATGTAAATGAAAGTACACAAAAAATGCCATTTGAGTAAACTCAAGCCAATGGGTTTTACAGTTCATGGAGAGCTGCTGGTTAGTATTGTGCGTGTGTGAAAGAGAAAGCAAGAGAGATAGAGATAGAGAGAGAGAGAGAGCGAGCGAGCGAGCGTGCAGAGTGCAGGGGACGTGCAGAGTGAACACTGGCGAGCGTGGGATGGTGGAGCTGTGCACTACAATCACTCTCACTGTCACACTGGGACACTGTATTGTGACATCATGAGGATAAAAATTGTGCAGCTGATAAAGTGCCATGTATGATTTATGGAAAATCAAAGCTCTTAGCAAATGCATCCAGGCCTACTGATGTATCTAGATAGCCACAGAGGTTACTGACTTACTTTCAGTGACATACTCACTGGAAACACCTGTACCCTTGCACAGGCATGCAGCAGTGCAGTATATAAAATCATGCAGCTACAGGTCAAGAGCTTCAGTTCATGTTCACGTCAAACATCAGAATAGAGGAAAAATCTGATCTCAGTGACTCTGATCGTGGCATGGTTGTTGGTACCAGATAGGCTGGTTTGAATATTTCAGAAACTGCTGATCTCCTGGGATTTTCAGACACACACACACACGCACAGTCTCTACAGTTCTTGACCTACATCTGTAGGATTTTATTCACTGCACTGCTGCCACGTGATTGGCTGATTAGATAACTGCACGAATGTGGGGTACAGGTGTTCTTATTGAAGTGGCCGCTGAGTGTACAACGCATCACACAATTTTCCTTTAGTGTAGTTATACTAAATTAAATGATCAGTACATTTGGAGATTTGCAGAAAAAATCGTACCATAAATCTGTCAATCAGGTTATCGTTCATATGATTCACATGTAGGTTCAAGTTGATTCATCTATTTACATGTAGTTGAGTCCTTTTTAGTATTTTATCCCTTCTTAAGAACCAAAACTATAATTAAACGCAAAACCTCGGGCCATGGCAGGAAAGCACATGAAACTCAGGATGGACAGATTGCAGTAAAATCACTGGCTACAGTTTTAAGTCACATGTCCTTTTTAAAGCACTGTATTTGTAGCCCTGTATCCCAGCATCCTCAGCCACTCTGCACAACCCTCTACTACGTTAAGCCAGGTGGATGTCTGTACCTCACTTTCTTTGCTTTTCCTGATTGCTTGCGTTTGGGCAAAGCTCTGCTGCAGAAGTATGGGGTGATTGGCAGGGCCTCCAGCGCAGAGGTGGGCGGTGGCCCTTTCTTATACACATGGTTTCTTAATGGGAGCCAGTGAGAGAGGCATGAAAGATTGACTGAGGTATAGTTCAGATTGACATTTTTTTCAAGTTGCCAAATGTGAACATACTGAATGTGTTGAGGAATATAAGTCACTAGTATAGGGGATATGTTCAATACACAGGGTGTGAATTACAGGAGTGTTTGGGAATGGAGGAGGCCTCTTAATTAGGACTTTAAATTCCCTAAAAGACTATAAGCCAACTAGTATCCTAGCAACTTCTAGCAAGGTTGACATCCTTCTCATATGTATCTAAGATAATTGTCATGTATAGATTTACTAACAGCTAGAAGGCTAGGGCAGATAACTACATAAAGCAAAAACATGTATGATTGCTAATTCGCAAACTGTATAATCCACACTCTGCTTTTATGGGAAAGGTCTACTGATCACACATGAATTGTTGTGAACTGCCATGTCAATTTGACTTCTATTATACAGACAGACTGTCCAATGACTGGACTTATATATCTTCCACTTGAAAAAGAGAGGGGGAATAGTGATAATGGTGATAATCAGTGGTATCGTTTTGAACAGCTCTTCAACTGGGTCTAAGCAGCAATGGAAAGGGGGGGCCGGGTGTACCTAGATTGAGCAGTCAAAGCAGTTGAAATGGTTGAGGCAGCAAGCGACAGGTGGCGTGGCCCTTCTGGGGGGAGAACAGGGGCCTCATTAGCCTCGTGAGCCACAGGGTCAGCTTGAGATATAGCCTGTGGCTCAGGGGGTGACAAAAAGCTGCAGAAGACAGAGTTATAAAAGAGTTATGGAAGCCAGTGGATCAGTGACTGATGAGGAAAGCACCTGTGGGGTCTGTAAATGCAATTTTATGACTTGCTTCTAGCTGACACACACAAAACCAAATATATCCCAGTTTGACTAATACAACTGGGGCAGCTAAGGAATGAAATGGTGTGCAACAGTTTAACTGGTTTTTCCTTCAGCTTCAATCACAAATGATTCAATAACCAGTGTATGAGCTCCAAGCTGGCTGAAAAGGAACCATCATTGATCAAACAACTAAAAAAAACAAACCCTCACATCATTTATGTATTAATAATGATACATTTATGTAGCATGGAAGCAGCAGTGGCCAGTGTAATTGCTGTTAAAAAAACAAGCTGAAAATGTTATAAATCATAAATTACAGCATTATTTGGTCTGGAGGACTGACTTTCAATTGCAGTGGAGATGCTCTCTGTCCTACTATTGCAATTTCATAGGATCTGTTTCTCTAATTGTAAAAAATAGTACAACTCTGAGCATATTTTTCCAATTAAAAGAATTAGAAGTGAAACTATTTAGAGAATCTCTTAAGATTTAGGAAGTTCTCAATTCAGGAGACCTAATATACCTGAGAAGTTTAAAGCAAAATCCATGAGTCTGGACCATCTGTACATGAACACTTGTATACATATCGAAATATTCACATCATGAATCCCCAAAACATCACACGTTTAGCTTTCATTTAAACATCAAACATTGCACAAGATTTGTTGCATCACACACACATACCTGAGATCAAAATGACAAACCATGGAAAGGTAGGCAGTTATACAAAATGACGCGAGCAAAATCATAGCATGCAGCATTACCTGACATGGCTAGAGCCTACAGAGGCTGGTTCAGCAGACTGCTCAGGCACTTGATTGGCTATCTGCAGTTCAGTGGCGAGCTGACTGGGCAAAGCTGCAGAAGCGGACAACGCGACAGCGGCCGTGTTGGTGGAGACCGCAGCATGCTGGACAGGCGTACTGCACAGGAAGTTAGGATGCATTGAAATCATACAAAAAGCCAAAGTCTTATATATGTAGACATGTAGTCTGAATATAAACACACAACAGCCGTGCGTTTACATGCTATAATCAGCGAGCTCATTTCAGCAAGGCAACTGCATTAATATCATGAAAAATGAGAGGCCCCATTATTCCTCAGCCCAGTGCTACGATGTCCATCAAGGAAAAAAAGGGGAGGGGGGGAGGGGTTGGGGGGTCAGAGATAAGGACAGCATGAAAGAAAGTAAAAGAAACTAGGAGCACTAACTAAAACATGAATTGCTAACGAACTAGTGAAAAAAATCAGTAGCCTACTCAGTAAAAAGAATGCATAGCAGAGAAGTCACGGTTTACCCAGATTTTGAGGACCTACTATAGATACAGATGTGTAGATCGAGCAGACGGAGTTCTATAGGTTTACAGTGCTTTGCTGTGAATTATTTGCACCCTCTGTAAATAAAGCCAGCATGCTGCATAAAAATGTACTATATAGTTTATTTAGTGTATCCAATGGACCTGGATAAATGAACAATCTTATTGGGCCATGTTCAAAGCTACTTAAGTCAGACAAAATTATGCGAGTAGATAATTAGGGAAAGTTAAGCAGAGTATTCAGATTTAAATAGATGTTTATCTTTTTTTTTTGTCTGAGAGATTTGTGTTTTTCTGCCTATAATCTACTCGGACACCTCCACTTTAATTGCTAGGGTGTTTTCATTGCTAGCTTACTAAATAATTGTGCTTTCTTCACTCAGTGAATATCATGTTTGATGCAGTTTTTGGATATGTACTATAGTGAAACAAGTGTAATCAGTTTGTAAACTGAAATGGTCTTAGAAACCCAGCTGTTAATTATCCATGATGCACATGCATCATCTCTTACAGTATAGACAAAGTTGTAACATTTGAATGGTAAACAAATTTAGCCAACAAGAGAGAACTAAATGATCAGTAATCATTTCAGCACTGATATATGAGCAGTTGAGTGAAGAGCAATGATGGTGATTCCCCCCCTTAAAATCCACATTTATGTGGTAACCTTGGAAACCCCATCTTCTGTCACTGTTGACCAAATGAGGAAGAATGTTGACCAAAATGGATTTTTTTTCTGCATGTAACATCAATACTTTAAAGAAAATATAAATATATTTAACTGAATATTTTTTAAAACTGGGCTAGTCCATCTTCTTGCAAAGATCAAGTCTGGGTAAGGCGGCCGTTTAACAAATGTGCTGGACTGTTTAGTCGACCTGTCTAAAGGTACTTTCATCACAGTTTATGTCAGGCTTGAATCATATTGTTAGATAGTTGGATAGATAATCAGTTAATTTTGCAATAAGGTACTGGCTGTCAAAATGACCGCAATGCTCCTGCACTACAGTCGGAATGAAATAACCAGATTTAAAATGCTAGAACTTTAATTGTAGATGTGATACATGAAAAATGAAAACCTGTAGTTTTTAGAACTATATGTAGTAGAAAATTGCAAAAATGGGCCATGTGAAAGGTTTTCCCAGGATCCCACATATTTATTTATTAAATTTTATTAATGGACTGGATTTTAAGAAATTGTCAGTGGACATAATACAGCTCCATAATACAACACACAAATGAGAGACTGTTTGAGAACTCCCTCGTGCCCAACTCAATAACGGTGTAACAGTGCACACAAATTTGGTATTGTCTCATTGCTATAAATACTTAACCCCACAATCAATACGGTCTATACTTATTTCATTAGCGTTACCTGTTTGTTTATTTTTAAATCCTCTATTATATTGTTAGATGAAGCATGGTCTCTGTTGTTCATCTTTGCAAAAGGTGCCAATAATTTAGCAGCACTGCAGCTATATTTTCCCTCTGATTAGAAAAGCTACGGCTCAGAGACACTGCGATATTTCACAGCTGTTCATCACAGCTGGGCAAGAGTGCACTAAAATGAAAACGCAAGATAGACCTTTTTACATCACCTCCACACAGCAGTACCTCGATAGTTCGCGTCAAAGTACGGATCTATGCCTCATTTTAAAAGTAAGTAATAAAAATAATAAGTGGTGCTCTTATTGTTACAGATTCATTTGGTTTGGAACATGCAACACAGATAATGGATGTGGGAGGAAACCAAAAGTAAGTGAATGGATGTGTGGGTCAAAATGAAAGACAGTGGATGTAAGTGCAAGAAAGAAAGAAAATCATCTCTGTGATTACAGGTGTATTACGAAAATCTTAAAATGTTATAAACTGGGCACTTCAGGTGAACTACAAACCAAATTTTAGTGGCTAAAACAATCCTCATTCAGTATTGGTTATGTTGGTTGATTAATACACAGTACTGTATATTGATAAGTGATGGTGCTGAGGCAGAGGAGTGAAGATAAACGGCAGGCATTTAGCAGCAGCAGCGTGGTGGTGGACTGATGGCTGACCCCTCTTACACACAACCACCTCTCCAAATTCTCTCCATCTATGCTTCCTTACTCCTAAACCCACATTAAATATAAACAGAGCCCCAAAATCTTGAAAGTTATATTCTTCCTACATTGGTGTCATGAGAAGGGCAAAAGAGCAGATTGTAGATGATGGTTTCTGGTCTTCAAAAATCACTTTCTGTGGTGAACTTATCAGATTATTCAGCGCTATAAGTGCTCTAGATGACGGGATGTGTAGGATGAGTGTGTAAGCTGTGAGTGTACTATGTGTATTGAGTAGGTGTGTATGTAGGCCATGTGTTATTAGTGGAGTGGAGGCAGAATGACAGCAGGGAAGAAGTGAGATGCTTGAACAGAACACACAACACAGGAAACAAGAGCGAGTACTTTTTCTACTTCAGCACAAACTCAAGGGGTGATGACTGATACTACTACTACTATTACACCAATACACACAAGCACACAGACACACACAGTGAACAGTGAATGAAAGAAACATACAAACAAACAAAATGTATTAGATGATAAAGTGGTGTCTAGATATATTTTTTTGATGCAGGTAAAATAAAGATTGCTTCAGTTGGCAATGGTTTCAATTTTCAAGTGATTAAAACGTTAAACATTATAAAAGTGCAATAACTGAAACTTAATAATGACAGTGTTTGAATGATCCATTCAGAGTGTTAGCAGCATTTAACAAAACAAAAGGAGACATGGCTAATTAACATTGGCGCTGGCCAACGGTGGTCTGGTGTACAGGGTTGCCAGGTCTCCTGAATAGTTCCACACCATCTACAGCTCAGAAACTGCACAAAATTCCCCAAAAATTCAGGCACTTGAAAAGAGTCCCGTTTTTCTGTTCATTGGAAACAAGTTGACTCTGGAAACTCTGGCAACCCTGCTGGTGTGATTCAAGGGGGTGTCATTCTTCTGTTAGCTAGCTGTGCTGTGAAAGTCATGTAGTGCTCTATTTTTTAAACCCCTGTAGCCTCTTAAGATAAAGAGGAAGTTACATTTCAGAGGAAGGCATGTGGGCATGATTAAGTTTACAAGTTTATTACACCTCGCATAATAGAAGCAGTGTTTTATGATGGACAGCCTGCATTATTATTCAGTCTGTTGACTGTTTAATATGCATACATATCGAACTCGAATATAAAACATCTATCATTACAGCCCATAGATAGATAGATAGATAGTTAGATAGAACTATCTGCTGCCTATGAGAAGAATTATAATCATTATAAAACAAGCCTTCCCCTTTCAGCGAACCGACCCCCTGTTCAAACTTTGTATGAAGTGTTCCTTTGTTGACAAGAAATATGGGCAGCTAAATTCTGACTGGCTGTGGAGCTCATTTCTGGGCCAGAAAAATGTGAGCAAAAGTCTGAACAACAAATTAACCATAACCATGACAAGTCTTGCAAATCTTTCAAATTATTTCATAATTCATAATTATACATTTAGAGGCACTTTGCACATCACAAACGGCACCTTTAAGTAAAAAGAAAGAAAGAAAGAAAGAAAGAAAGAAAGAAAGAAAGAAAGAAAGAAAGAAAGAAAGAAATGTCTACAATGTGCAAATTGATACTGCCATTAGAATGTATAATTTTTCCTTAGGGTACACTACATTCTTTGAGAAGATGGAAGAGTCATTTTAAGCAATACAGCACCACCTGCTGACTAATTTTCCAAGGCACATGTGCAGACTGCTACTCAGTGAGATCTGCAGTGTTCTTGTAACAGTTTCACCCATTCCAAAACCAACAACTTAATGACAGTCTTAGCAGTGTCTAGCTGGAACCTCCAGGTTATTGAACACTCCACAGAGTCAGGCCCATTTCCACAAGTTTAATCCTGGAATATCACTCTGCTGCACTGCTGATGCTTTTCTTTCTTGATACCACTTGAATTGACTAATCATTAGCTGTGATATTACTGTTAGTAAAGCATTTAATAGTATTGGGCAGTGGTACTCCAGGGAAGTATAATTCACACAGACAAACCTTAAACTATATCTGTCTGGTAAGCTGTTAAAGCCTCAGCTGTTAAAGTGTCCTTACATCCAAAGTATATTTAAACTAATCACCAAACTACTGTTCACTAATATCCCAATATATGAGGCCTAGCACAAAATCACAGAAATTCAACTTCTGCATTAGAAAACAAACATACAAATGTCCAAAACCTTGGGCATCTACAACAACTTTATAATGAGTGGGGCTGGATAATATGCGGATAATATATTCATGCTGAACAAAGCAGACACAGGAAGACATTTAAGAGAACAACAATGGGGGGAAAAAAGACCACATTTGAGTCTAGAGAGATATTTTAGGGGATGTTACTTCATGGATGACTACAGATAAATGAAAAATAAATAAATAAATCATCACCATCATCATCCATTTTCTATACCGCATATCCTATAGGGTTGCGGGTAACCTGGAGCCCATCCCAGGGAGCATGGGGCACAAGGGGGGTACACCCTGGACAGGGTGCCAATAATAATAAGAAGAAGAGGAAGATTCCAAAAATGCATGAACAGTTTAAGCAAATAAACAAATATTAAACCAATAATGGTACTGTTAAGAATGTAGTAGTACACAAATGAATATAACAATCAGCAGAATGACTTGAAGGCTTAATAAAAAAATAAGGAATGTCTGATCTAAAATACTGAAAACAAAAAAGTTAAAAAATATAAGAAATGTGTGTACACACACACACACTTCTACTATTTAATTAATATTTGAAGTTTGAACAAAAATGCTTTATTTTCTAATACTGCATTAGTAACCTGTTTTTACTTGTCAAGTATTTTATAGTAACTGCTTTGAAAACAATGCACCATGATTAAGTCAAATATGAAATTGTAAGACTGAATAGTGGGCATAAATAATGGATTTAATAGGTTAATAACAGTACAGTTAAGACCACAGGGGGAAAATTGTAATACTGTGCAATAATTGTGCAATTGTGAAATACTGTGCAATAAATATACACAGTGTTACTGCTGGTGAAGGAGTTAAAAGTCTAATTTGGCATGGACAAATATAAATATGAATTATGCCTTACAATAGAACAGATGAGGTGGAGGAGTATGAGGCATGTGGTGTATGTACATATGACTGGATGAGGAAGAGAAAGAGAAATGAAGGCCAGGAGGAAGGTCAGCCATCAAGAGACACTCTTTCAGGTGAAGTTCCATGCACTGCATGCAAGTGAGGGTGGAGGGAGGCTCAGCGGAAACAGAAAAAGCCCAGATGAGAAAGGCCAAGCAGTTAGCAGTGGCATTGATTGAAACCAAGACCAAACAGCAGCCAACAACAACAGTCCATGGCACAGCCATCAGTATTTCCCTAGGTCACAACCAGACAAGCAGAATTACCTTCAGAAACAAGTTCTTGAAAGGCTTATTGAAAGGCTTGGAAATACAGATTTCCTTCTTGCCTCTATTATCTCTTTTGCTGGAAGGAAGCACAGATGGCCAAGGGTGCAGAGATCGTATGGTTTCCATCTCCCTGATAAGTCCTCTCAGCCACAACACAGCTCTACAGAGAAGCTGCTATTCCTGGGATTTAAATCAAGCTCCGCTCCTTTAAGAACTGCTTGACAAATCTTGGCTTTTTTTTTTTTTTTTTGTACCCCCTTACACTGTATACTTATGACTGGATCCATACTTATGACTGAAGTAATATATCTCACTATATCTGGCTACAGTGGTAAACTATTAGAAATGCTATTTCCTGACATACTAAACTCTGCTTAGCTACAGTTGAGTGCAAAGGTTTGCATCCGAAAGAAATTAAAACATATCTAATGTATCTACAGATAAACAGAATTAAAAAAAAATTAAAAAACATTACAAAAAAGGCAAAAATACATTGGATACTGACATGAGACAAAGTTAAAAAGAAAGTGCTGATCCTCTCATTACAACTGACCATAAATGCTGCTCAAAGAACAGGAAAGATGGAGGTAGTTGTTAAAGGAAAAATGAACCCTGAATGACTTGCACATTAATCTTTATAGTAATTAACATACAAGATTTAATGGCATCCAAGGCTTATTTTGAAGTAAAATTTGAGGTGATTGTTTCCTAATTTACACAGAATATGGTGATAGTGGTGACAATGTGAATTAGATATTGCTTCCTCAGTACCTAAAGAGAACCATGCAGCAGCGCTTTATTCCTTTAGTCCTTCCAGGTCTCTCACCTCCTCGTCTGTACGCTCTGTTCACAACAGATAAGCTTCCGAAGCTGAAACCATCAGCACCACTACGCTCATCATCTTGTAGGCCGCTAACAAGCCTAGCCGGGCCAAGCCTCTGCCATAACGCAGCGCAACTGCATCCATCGCACAGCTGCATCACATTCTGGAGCTTTCAGTCCAATGCTTGCTGTTTCCGCTACTGCCATGTTGGATTTCTCATTAATAAGACATAGACCATTGCTGGACAATGGTGTGTGAGAAAAGAAGCTCTTGATGTTTTGTTTTTCCAGCATAATAATGAAGCACAACCATTGTCAACTATGTTTGAGATTGATGAAACCCCCCCCCCCAACACACACACACACAAACAATTTTTCCCATCGGCTCGGAACACAACTGCTATCTTGTTATGAGAATAACAACAATACAGCACCGAGCAACAAATTAGCACCAGAAACACTAAACACACCACAGACATGACAATGTAAATATATTTAACGTGTTTCAGCATGAAGGCGTCTTTTAAGGGCATATGATCTATTCAGGAAGGAAAATCCAGACTGGAGTTGCTGTTTTTTGCCCACTATTAATATTTTAACATACATTATTTGATAAAATTTATTACTTGTTATACTGAGGGAACATCTGTGAGTCACCTTCATTTGGTTCTAAGGGTATGCAAACCTTTGCACTCAACTGTAAGCTCTCAGAGCTGTGAGTTATTTAAAGTAAAGGCTGGATTAACTACAAATACCTTCAAGAAACAGACATGTCTCAGGATTTTAATAACTCTGCCTAGCACTATGTGTTTTTATCAACTTCTATTTAAGATCTGCAAGAAAGAACTGGAAGCTGAAGATCATGTGTCCACACTGCATGCTCTGAGCACTAAATATCTGCTCTCTCTATAAACTGTCTAAATCACGGGTGTCCAATCTTTTCCACAAAGGGCTGGTGTGGGTGCAGTTTTTCATTTCAACCAATCAGGAGCCACACCTGATTCCACCTGTTTAATCAGTTTATCTTGGCTATGAGAAGACTCCCGTTGGGGTTCTACTTGGTTGGAATGAAAACCTGTACCCACACCGGCCCTTTGTGGATATGATTGGACACCCCTGGTCTAAATGATCAATTATTCAGCAAATCGACCCCATTACAACGTACTACACTAATCACAATATCCAATCTACTATTTAAATGAATATTACATTAACAAATGAATAAAAATACACAGACCTAATAATCTCCACAAGCAGCTTGCTTAATTATCATTCAATTATACCTTGCCTTTAATCCAGATCTCTTTTTTTTGCAGATTTAAACAATTCCTATTTCAATCATTTTATCAAGCAAATTCAATAGAAGCAAAATGCCAAGAAACCTGCCCAATATTTTTCAGTTAACAGTCCAACAGCTTTTATTTGCTGATTATCATAGACTCAGATACAGAGACAGCGTGAGGAAACATTACACAATGGCCAAGACATTCCATAAAACATTCTACAATCCAACCACAACATTGTGAGAGTATACTGCGTGAATATGAAATCGGTCCATGGGACTGTGCTGATTGAACCAACTTGTCTTCTCTCTCAGTCCTTCACTCTCACATGCTTTGCCTGTCTACTTTCCATGACATCATCTGCCTACCGCTGTCTGTCCTGAGCTCTTTAGTGAGCTAAGTTAAGGATTTGAGCAGACAGGCCATTGTGCCAGTTTTTCAGTTTGGCAAAACGAGGGCCTTTAGTTCCTGACTCAAATATTTCTCTGTGGCATGAAGAGAGGTATGGAGAAAAAGACAGAAAGAGAAAGACAAGAGGAGAAGGGAAAAGAAAGAGATGAGTTACTGATGACCTCCACTCCAAGATCACTGTCTAAGATCAGTGAGTGTTCAAATACACTCCACGTCCTGTAACATTTGTCCTTAAATAAGAACGCTGCTATCTAAGGTCATATCTAACACGTGAGATTATATGACTTTAAAATTTGCTGAATGACACAGTAGCTACTTGCTAGACTCTTAAAAAAAATAGGGTTCTTCAAATGGTTCTTCGCTTACTAAAAGGATTCTAATTTGGACTTCTTTCTTATAGTATGTTGTATAGTTCTACCCTTCTTTAAAAGTTCCTTTAGAGTGACAGCAAAAGAACCCTGAAGTCATACAGTGCATGACTGTGAGAATCATTAAAATGCGTGTGCGTGGAGTATGAGATGAAGTTTGTTTAAATAATGTTAAAGTTCAGCACAGAGAGGGGTCAGGCTACGTAGGTGCAGGTCAGTCCTTTATGTTTCGAATCGAGTTTAATCTCAACTAGTCAATAATACGATGTCTTTGGCCACCAGGAGCTGCTGCTGCTAGCTGCCTACCTCACTCTTGTAAGAGCTTCCTCATCTGGGTCTTGCACTGCAGAAGAAAAGAGCGAGAAGAAAAGATTGAAGAATATTAGAGACCAGAAATCCTTCACCATGATAAGTTTATTAAATTACGCCTAGCCTTTCAATGAAGAATTTCACCAGTTACTAAGAGAAACTGCTTGTTGTTGTTTACTTAACCTTCATGCTCTGTTGCAGAATTTGCAATAGATATAATAGATATGAGCCCTCTTTTTTGAATTTTCTTCCAAAAACTAAAACTTCATCTCATTCTGGCACTTTCAAGGCAGTTAATGAGACTTTTTCCAATATGAAACCGAGCAGAAAAGTTCAGTGGACCATATTTTAGCTAATTTAGTTAAATAAGCGCGCATAGTGAAGAGTTAATACCAAAAATTGTGCTTATTCATATTCAAATCTTAAATGTAACTAAACACGAAAACAGAGGCGTGTCTCACTTATGAATGATTCTGGCCTTCCATTTTTTATGTGTAAGTGAGGAGCAGTATTACATCTGACAATTCAATATAATAATGACATTAAATTATTCAATGAGAGTATTACATTCATGGATTTAAAATGATTTATTACAAAATTGTACCACCACTTTTAATAATGATAGCTAATAGTTTATTGTCGTGAACAGAACATGAAGGTTAAATGGTGTGTGTGGGTCTGGAGGGTACACTCACAGTATTCAGTGCCGGTGACATGGGCGAGGTGGCGGAAGGACTTGGACTGCATGTGGGCGGCTCTCCGTGCCCACTCAGCAGGCTCCAGCACTTCTCCGCTGGCATTCACAGCCTGATACACTGGGGAAGCACTGTCTACAACACGCTCTTTAGCAGGCAGACTACTGTAACCACAGAGAGAGCCGCAACCGTAAAGCACACACTCCTCAGCCGGCCCGAGGTTTACGTGAGTGTACTGAGTGACTGGGTTAACTGCAAAAAGGTCCTTTTATGATATGTATTAAATATTTCCCAGCTTATACTAATAGGTGTTAGTAGTTGTCAGAGAGCTAACAAAGGTAAAGTTACTAAGTTTATCTGCTGTGCTTTCATCATTTGTGAATTACAATCTTTTCAATACTAAGGTACAGAAGGGAAAGGCAGCACTCACTAGCATAAGCTGACAAGCGTAAGAGGAAAGGCTTGGGACATGATTGCGTTCTAAACAGCAGAAGCTTGTCTGGTGCATCACTACCAGTGCAAACATTCAGTTCACATCAATCTCTTGCCCAGAAGGATGACAGTAGAGAGTAGAGCAGTGGTATCGTGGTTCCCGCATTTAATGTTTGACATATAAGTGAATAAAATCATTAATAAATCACCAAACCAAATAGCCAAAGTGAACAAAGCCCATTTCAACAGACCTTCCTCCACTATTCTAATGGTCAATGGTAAGTTTCTTTAAAACTACAGTTCCCAAGTATTGCAACAGAGAAGTGTTCACCCGCTCATCAAATACTGAATGCAACATCCACAGCCAACAGCCAGAGTCAAAAACAGGCAAAGTTGGCCATGTTCTCTGGGTGGTGGGGGGTCAGAGTGACTCTAACCAATTGTGAGCATGTGTGAGCTCATGTATGCAGAAGAGGGTAGTTTGTGCTTTCTTATGAGCGTGTGCTGTGACTTTGCATGAGCGCAGTGTAACAAGGAGGAAGCATGTGCTAGCCCTCAACCTCCCTGGCTGGTAGGAAAGAACTAGCTAGTGGGTGGTAATTGGCAAAATGAGCAATTTCAGAGAAATTAGGGTTTTAAAAAAAATTAAAAATAAAATAAAAAATCTAAATTACAGCTCATATAGAATCATTAAGATGGCAAATATTGTATGTTCTCATGAGCAACATCAAGTATATCATTCAATCTCAGACCTCTAACAGGTGAAAATGAGGGTTTAAGAGAAGGAGAGAGGTGAAAAGATTGTCAGGGTTTAGAGATGAGGTGTGTAAACATGCTGGGTTTCATGAGAAAGACAAAAAGAGACTGCGCTGTGGGAGAATGAATGACCAAAGTGAATAATGAACACATGAATTGAGCTACTTACGAAAGGGGAGAACCAGAGAGAGCCTCATCGCTGGGAAATGTCACCCAGCCAAGGCAGCAGAGGGGCACAGAGGGACAGCGAGGGGCACAGAGGGACAGCAGAAGGGCACAGAGAGAGGGTGGAGCCATGGATGAACATGAGTGAGGAGGGGCAATGAGACGGACACAACTGACCCATCAGATAGACATTTATGAAGAAATTCTGTGTAGCTTCCTACAGAAAGAGCTTATCATATACCACATACATACACTCTTAGAAAAATTTGTTCTTTGTGGGTTCTTTGGACAGGTAAGGGTTCCCAACTTTCTAAAATGGGTTCTACTTGGAATCCTATTCGATAATGAAACCCTTAAAGGTTCAAGGTACGTCTCCACAACAGAGGAGCTTCACTATCAGAGATGGTTCAAACATGAGATCTTTGAACATTTAAGGGTTCTGTCAAACGGTAATTCATAAAGGAACATACTTTTTTCTAAGAGTGTAAAAGCCGGAGCTGTAATATGTATAACATACAGTATTACAGCATTCACACCCCCAACAAGACCAAAACTCGGGTGCAAAGCTGATCATGCCCATTCAACCGAAAGCCATTCTAATGAATAAATTATCATGATAATCAAGGAGACAAGTCAAGTTCATTTTAATACCAATCTTAGGTTACTATAATTCTAGGTTACTACAGTCTGACTCTAGGTTACTTACTGTGTGATTTTGTGTGATCGAGCTTTCACTAACTTCACAACTCATTCTATTCAAGTCCACTCTATCTATAGGGTTTAACATGAAACCAATGAATCTACACACCAGTAAATACATTTGGACACATTTGCTCATAGAAAAATTTTCTTCATTTTTGTTATTTTCTACTATTTCAGAATAACAATAATTAACACTATGGAACACCACATGGAATTACACAGTGGCTAAGAAACATGCTACGCAAATCGAAACTATTGTGTATTTTTTGGCATCTTCTCTACCAGCTGCATGAAGGAGTTTCAAAAAAGTTCTCAAATAAGCCGAGTTTCTCATTGCTTCTCTAAATGAAAACTATTTGTTCGGGGAAACAATTACATTTTAAGTAAAAATGACTATTAAAAATACATTATGATTCACAAATAAATTTACACATGGGCGTTAACTAAACTATTAGTATTTTGTCTTAGAAATAAAATTAAACTATAAGCCTTTATCACAATGTCTTTAAGGCACTGAAAAATGTGTTGTGTCCAAACCTTTGACTGGAAGTGTACATAAAACTGCTAGCTAAATAATAACAAAAGCTAATATCCACAAAAACACTTAGAGTAGCTGTAACAACACACATGAATACATGTGACTAGAAACATCACATACAGCTAGTGTTCCCCACAAACGCTACACGCTCAAAGCAACATGAAGTCTTACTAAAAACCATTCAGTAGACCTTTGCATGTAACCGAACTACACAATCAACAGAAAATAATGGGTGTAAGACAAAAATAATTGGCCACCTTGATGGAAATCTTCAGCACATAGCAGCAGCTGAACCAAGCACAGCTATTTGACCAGCACAAAGGGGAGGATGGCTCATGCACGCAGAAGAGAAAAGACAAAAGAAAGGCAAGGCGGTGCATTTGGTCTTACCCAGACATTTCAGCCCCTCTGGCCTGAGACTGACCAGCGATTGCGTCCATGATGGCATCCTGCGAGTACATACTAATCGGAGTGTTGTACTGGGCGTGGATGATGGTGGCCTTGCCTCCTGGCCCCTTCACTTCAATGGGCTTGTTGGTGGAAAGAGCCGTGTCCTTCAGGGCAATGGGGTTGAAACTGGGCACATACTCGTTGCTGTGGTGGTGGAGTTAGTTGGATGTGGGGAAAAGGTGAAAAAGAGAGGGGAAAGGGGCATGAAGAGAGAGCAAGGGAGGAGAGATATGTTGTTGTGATGGCTAGAGGGTAAGACATGCAGGAAAGAGAACGTAAAAAGTTCCTTTGCAAAAAAGGAGACCTCTAAAGGAGCTATGGTGCAATTTTTTTAATGTGTAACCTGATTACTCATTATTTCTTCTTGTATTTATCCTTAAAATAAAACCAATAGTGTTTTTAGATACATCAATGTTCTAACCTAAAGTTAGAATTGACACAATGGGGTAAGATGATTAATGCTTCTCGGGTTAATTCATCCTAACACAATGCAAATTATATGCCAGAATTAGCATTCCAATGCATATAAATTAGCTCCTTTAAATACCAGAATAAAAAGCATCCTGCACACGTCAACTATCGATAACCAAACATAAATTCTGCCCATAACTCTTGTCACAACGCCGTAACAGTTCTATGTCATCAGCATGCTGGCCACAACCAATCATCAGAATGTAAACTCTGAATATGACAAACATGCAGCTACAGAGATCATCAGTCTATCCATTCTACAGTCCCATCATTCCTGAGCACAGCACAACACAACACAACACAGCGCCACACACTGACATATACATGAAGCATATGCTGGTATGAGCCAGACAAAACTGCTTTCTCAACTCTGCAAAGCAAGATTAATCACAGATTCACAAACTCAGGTAGACAGATTTCAACTGACAATACACAGAATGCTGGACTGCACGAAAATCAAGGACCTGAACACGCCACAGACACAGACATGCACATAAACAACACAGCACTACAGCACTCAGTGGCATGGTACTAACTTGATAGGCATGTTGGTAACAACCTATGGTTGCAAGAATAAAGAGAGAAAGAAAAGGAAAAAAAAAAATCTGTTAAGTAAGTCACAATCTAATGCTGTGTCTGAATTTGTTCCTTCGCCATATAATGCACTATTTGGGGTGCAGTCATTTTGTAGTGGTGTCTAAATATTTAATAGAGAAATTATGCTCCATGAACATTTTACTATATTATTACCCATAGTACACCGTAAATCCGGTGTACAACCAATATACACTCCTTCCACACTACAGTGTACACGATATGACCAAAAGGTTGTGGACAACTGATCATCACACATACATGTAGGCCTTCCCCAAACTGTTGCCACAAAGTTGGAAGCATACAATGGTACAGAGTGGTGACTAAAAGTTTAAGGCTCTGGGTTACTGATCAGAAGGTTGGGGGTTCAAGCCCCAGCACCACCAAGCTGCCAATGTTGGGCCCTATCTGCTCCAGGGGTGCCGTGTCATCATGGCTCTGACCCCAACTTCCTAACAAGCTGGGGTATGTGAAAAAAATATTTCAGTGCTGTAATGTATATGTGACACTCATGTGACCTGCAGAGAGCCCTGACCTCAACCCCACTGAAGACCTTTGGGATGAACTGGAACGGCAACCCTGGGCTTCTCACCCAATATCAGTGCCTGACCTGTGCCCTTGTGGCTGAATGGGCAAATCCTTACAGCCATGGACTAAATCAGGAATGGGGTGTTTGAAAAGCACATCAGGTATCCAAAAACCTGTGGTGATAAAGTGTATAATAATTGCTTTTGAAAATATCTGCTACTGCTGGGCCTCTATACTGAATCTGGACATGAAAAAGTAAGTACACCCAGGGTAATTATTGTTGTTTTTACATATTTGGACAAGCAAACATTTGATCCTCTTTCAAACAGTGCCTATTAATAAGCTGATACACTATTAAATGACATAACATTGACATTATGTAGTCATTTTCACAATTTAAATTAACCAAAAAAAATAAATAAATAGATCGGTCACATGGAAAAAGTAAGTACACCCCTACAGTTATCACACCTTCAAATCCATATAATTAGAATCAAGTACTCAAGATTGGGTGCCAGTGATTAGAACCTGCTTAGGGAGTGCAGGTGAAACCGGTCTTATTTATACCCTTCTCATATCTAGTGTCTGGTGTTTTTATTGAGGTGTATGGTGTCATCATGCCAAGATCTAAAGAGTTCTGTAAGGCCTTCAGAAAAAAGGTTGTGGATGCGTATGAGTCTGGCAAAGGATTTAAAAATATCTACAAATTATTTGAAATACATCGTTCCACTGTAAGGAAAACAATCTACAAATGGTGCAGATTTCTAACGACTGCTAATTTGTCCAGGCTGTCCCAGTAAATTCAAACCAAGAGCAGACCATCTGATGCAAAAAGAAGTCTCCAAGAACCCTGAAAGTTCATTACAGGATCTGCTAGTAAGTCTTGCAACTGTTGGTGTAAAAGCGCATGCTTCTACAATCAGAAAGAGATTGCACAAATTTGACCTGCATGTGAGGTGTGCCAAGAAAAAGCCTTCTACAGTTTGCCAATGAGCATACAGGCAAATACCAGACCTTTTGGAATAATGTGCACTGGACAGATAAATCAAGAATAGAGTTGTTTGGCAAAGACCAAAGACAGCTTCTCAGTAGAAGCACCTCATACCAACTGTGATGCATGGTGGTGGAAATGTTATGGTCTGGGGTTGCTTCGCTGCCTCAGGGACTGGTCAGCTTGCACTCATCGATTCAACTATGAATTCTGCAACATATCAAAGAGTGCTTGAAGATAATGTGAGGTTATCTGTCCAAAAGTTGAATAATAATCCTAAGCATGCTAGCAAATCCACCAAGGAATGGCTCAGAAAGAAGAAATGGAGGGTTATGGAATGACCTAGTCAAAGCCTGGATCTGGACAGTAAATACAAGAAACCACTCGAACATCTTGCAAATGAAAGAATATTACATGGGAGAGTTGTCAAAATTTCCAGAAGAAGTTATTTCTGCTAAAAGGGACAATACTAGCTTCTGAGGCCAAGGGTGTACTTACTTTTCCACAAAAGAATATCACATCTATTGATATTTCTTATTTGATCAAGGAATTATTCAAGGAAATCTTCAATATTCAAGGAATTATTCAATAGAAAATCTGTTATAAAATTGAGGACAGTCATTGGGTGGGATATATGTTTACACACTTACAGTGAAAGAGGGAAAAGGAATCAACCAGAGCTGCTGACAGGATAGAAACATAAAATATGAGTTCTCACTCAACTCACACAATTAGCAACACTTTTTCCTCATGAAGTAAACACTGTCCTAATGGCCTCATTGAACTATACTGCCCTGCAATTTATTTTTCATCTCTAAAAGAAAAACCCTTCTAGGCGAACTCTTCAGATGATGCATTATTCATTGCTTAAAGGTTGAACTCTATAGGAGTTGTGAGAGGGAGAGGGAAGGATATCATATTGGTGTGACAACTAGACACATGAAACTTGACAATCCATGGCCTTTTATAGAGAGAGATGTAACAGGTGCGTGCTCGCTCTCCCTCTCTCTCTCTCTCACCGCACTGATCTCTTTAAACTATCTGAAACATAAATGGCAGGTCTCAGAACTTTTATAGAACAGAATCCTCATACCACATAGAAACACTGACATTTATATGTCACAGGAAAGTAAAATGATATTTGTGCTACATTTAGTAAATCAGTAAGTGTCTGTTGATGTCATGGTGCAACATTTATACTGCCAAAAGTTTGTAGACACAGTTTGTATTTCACCCATATGTGCTTTCTGAACATCCCGTTCTAGATTTAGTCCCTCTTTGCTGTTAAAATAACCTCCACTCTTCTGGGAAGGCTTTCCCCTAGATTTTGGAGCATGCTTGAGGGGATTCAGCTACAAGAGTATTAGTGAGGTCAGGCACTGATGTAAGGTGAGGAGGCCTGGGGTGCAGTCAGTGTTCCCATTTATCCCAAAAGTGTTCAGTGGGGTTGAGGTAAAGACTCTGTGCAGGCCAATCAAATTCTTTGACTCCAACCTTGGCAAACCATATGTTCATCGATCTCATGGGTATTGTCATGCTGGGAAAATGTTTGGGCCCCTTAGTTCCACTGAAGGGAAATCTTAATGAAACAGCATACAGAGACATCCTATACAGTTGTGTGCTTCCACCTTTGTGGCAACAGTTTAGGGAAGGCCAACATATTCAATAAATACTGATCTATAACAAATTCCAGGATGAATAAATTTTTTTTATATATGTATCCTCTACAAACATAACAGTTCAAAACATCTTTAAAAAATAAATAACCCGATCAAAAGAATACCAAACTGCTCAGGGCTTATGAAAGGGACTGGACACAGTTACGTATGCAGGAAAGATTTTCACGATCGGTGGAGATTAGAGATGCACCGATGCATCAGCCGATAATAGTTTAAAAACATCCGATGATCATGGCCGATTACATCCTGTCAATCAAAACTATGTTGTGCTGTGTGTAAAGATGATGTCTCTTGTTTGGAATGATGATAAAAAGCGGGAGTTTCGGCGTCGAGTCAATTTTTTTCCCCAGCGCTGCTCGAGTTGAATTAAAGTGGCAGTATGCCGTTGAAAGATTTAAATGAAGACGAGTTTAAATTACACATACATTTTATATTTATATATATATATATATATATATATATATATATATATATATATATATATATATATATAAAACTGAAAGATATATTTGTAGAGTAGTATAGTTCATATCAAGTTAATGTTAATATATAAAAAGAAAGTTGATATTAGTTGCCACTTGTGGAAGTGCAATGTCCAGAGTTCCAAACACACTAAATGTTGTGGCTGATTAACAAAAATTTCTGTCATCTTTGTGCCCTAAGGATGTGTAAATTTTGCACATCTGTTGTAGATGTATAACAATTTGTAGAATATAAGGAATGTGTAGCATGTCATTAGACCTTGAGATCAGTGTCAAAGTGTTCTGAAGGTGGACCATTAAACTGGGCTTTGTCACCTTTGGAGTAAATCCTTTTTTTTCTTTCTTATTTTAATTCTGGTGTGGATTTGTTTCTCAAAAGTTTGAAATGTTTAAAAAAAAAAAAAAAAAAGATTGAAAATGTTATGCATAGAGGAAACTGACTTTTACAAAACATAGTCTTGTGTCAGACCACCTATTGGAAGGCAACCAATCGGCCTGCAAGTGTTTGTGGTGTGTATAGTACATCACGCATGGCTCTGGCGTGTGTGAACCCAGGCCTGAAGAGAGTTCAAGGCCTATACGGTATGGGAACCACTGCTGTATCAAATTACGAACTGCTTTTTACACTGCTGTCATCCTTCTGTCACACAACATATGCCAGTTAGCAGCCATGTGGGCCAGACCCCTCAAATTCGTTGTATACATTGTATTTGCGCAGCTTGTCCAGCATCATAACCAAGCAGGCTAAATTTTGTCGGTCAATTCCAATTTTTTTTGTCCATTAACATCTCAAGCATTCAGTAGGATTTGCTGGGTATTACCACAACCACACCTGGTTACTGGCATGTTGCATGTACTTAATATACCTGCTTACATACCACAGTGGCTCGCCTGAGCCCAGGCTTTTAGCTCTCTCCTGAAGCATGGCCATTTCTCTCAGCGTTTCTGCTGAGTACAGTCCAATTGGTGAGTTATATTGCTGCCTCTTTTGTGTGCTAGAGCATGGGCTGAGCTCCTGTGTGTTGCAGAGGTAGGAATTTGTTTCAACACAGGTAGCAAGACCACCATTGATTTGATAAGGATGACCCTTAAAGGAGGAGACACATGGATAAAAAGAACAAGGGATGAGAAGAAGACCTAGATGTGTGGTTCTCAAAAGTGGGGTCCCAAGGGGTCAGCTTTTTTATCAGTAAAAAAAAAAAAAAAAGAAGTTATTGTGGTGGTCATTACTGACATCTACTATAATTATTACTGTTATAGCTGATATATTTATTATTACTGTAGTTACAGTGCCCTCCACTAATATTGGCACGAATATTGGTAAATATGAGCAAAGAAGGCTGTGAAAATTGTCTTCATTGTTTAACCTTTTGATCTTTTGTTTAAGAAAAAAAATACTCTGCTCTCATGGATATAAAACAATTGCAAAATAAATAACAGGTTTATCAACATTTTTTTTTGGACCTTGATTTTGTGGTCAGTAAACCATTTTTGTTTTGTTTTTGATGTATGTTTTGGATCATTGTCCTGCTGGAACATCCAACCACGGCCCATTTTAAGATTTCTGGCAGAGACAGTCAGGTTTTCATTTAATATCTGTTGATGTTTGATAGAGTCCATGATTCCATGTATCCTAACAAAATGTCCAGGTCCTCGTGCAGAAAAACAGCCCCATAACATTAAAGAGCCTCTACCATATTTAACCGTGGGCATGAGGTACTTGTCCATATGGCTACCTCTCTGTGTGCGCCAAAACCACCTCTGGTGTTTATTACCAAAAAGCTCTATTTTGGTTTCATTTAACCATAGAACCCAATCCCATTTGAAGTTCCAGTAGTGTCTGGCAAACTGAAGACACTTGAGTTTGTTTTTGGATGAGAGTAGAGGCTTTTTTTCTTGAATCCCTTCCAAATAACTTGTGGTGATGTAGGTGACTTTGGATTGTACTTTTGGAGACTTTCTGACCCCAAGACGTAAATAACTTCAGCAATTCTCCAGCTGTGATCCTTGGAGATTTTTTGGCAACTCGGACCACCCTCTTCAGAAGTGCGACGGGACAATATAGACACACGTCCTCTTCCAGGTTGATTCATAACATTTCCAATTGAATGGAACTTCTTAATTATTGCCCTGATGGTGGAAATGGACATGTTCAATGCTTGTGCTATTTTCTTATAGCCACTTCCCATTTTGTGAAGCTCAACAACCTTTTGCCGCACTTCACAGCTATATTAATGGTCTTAAACATTGTTATGAATGACTAAGGGAATTTGGCCTACACGTTACCTCATCTTTATAGCCTTGTGAAACAGTAAGTTATGTTTGAACAATTTCCTGTTCCTAGTACACGCAGGTGTACTAATGAATTTTTTTTAAATATCCATGGGAATATACGTCAAATAAATTTCTCATGAGTTCACAGGGGTGCCAATAATTGTTGCACACCTAAATATTTATATTTAACAAAGATACTTTTTTGGATAATCCTGTGTTGTGTTTACAATGTTTTGATATCCATGGGAGCAGAGTACTTTTGTGAATTGTTTGAACAATAGGTCAAAAGGTTAAACAAAAAAGACAAATTTTCTTTTTCCCTGGCCATAAAAAAAGGTAAAGCCTTAATCTAGACGCTGTTGAATTTATTTAAATTAAAATTCTACTGTAATGTTGAATGAACTTTCTGAATAGACTGCACTTTGTTTTGCAACCACTGGAGGGCATGATCAGATTTTCCACAAACGTTAACCCAAATAAATTGGCATTGCTCTGAGAATGAAAGGTATTCTTGTAAAACTCTTGTACCCAGAGGCACATGCTCGGCTTAGCGTCCTACAGAGGTGCTTCTGTGTAATAATCTGAGTACAAGGTTTTCATCTAAGCTGACCCGTAGGCAGCTTTCCCATATGAGTGAATATCCACAAAACAAAAAAATCATATTCATAGCTTGGTGTACAGGGAACATGACTTCTGCTGGGATTGAAAGTAGATGCATAGAAATTCTTTAAGCCTGGCTAGCACATACCTTCTGGTGAGGGATGACAGGAATTGAAGTGTCGATTCTTGGTGCAGTCATGGACACATGGACTGGGCGCTTTGACCTACAGCAAAACAGATGGCTGTCAGAGTTGATTCATAAGAGAGCGACAGCATGCGACACAAAGCTGATTAAAAAAAAGCAATTTCCATGACAGGACTGACGGTAATCTCAACAGAAACAGATCAGTGACAGAAGAGGATAAGGGCAGAAGTGAGGAACACCTGAATAATTGTACCCATCTCATATAGTGCAAAATCCAGGAGCACTTTCAGTTACAAACTCATTCCAACAAGGTGAGTTAGAAAGGACTTTGGGAGATCTTTCCTGCCAGCTGCTATCAGACTTGCAATAAAAAAAATAAAAGCGACTATATTTAAAGTATTTCCACTTGCTAAGATGTCATGTTTTGCAGTGTAAATAAAAAAATATATATCCCTTTAGCTCACTTACTGAATCATGTAATTACTTAAAATATTCTTATATTTTAACTATTGTTATATTTTATGTAGCGGTGTTACATGTAGCTGTTTAACATGAAAGAATAATCATTGTACCAGTATCACACATTCATTCACAGAATATCCTGTACAGAGCCTAAGTGTTTTCAGGAACTGCAAGTCTGTTGATGTTAAACTGTGAGAGACAAGATATGCATTTGGTTTTGGAATCATGTTTTCAGAGATTTAAGGGAATAATTTGTCAAAGTAAACAGAGAGAAATTCACTGAAAAGCAACAGGTATAATGTGTTGGCACTCATGTGAAGCACTCAGAACTCAATTTTGTTTCTTTAAAATGCAGCGATTCACAAAAGAATGAAAGATTTTGCTTTCAGTGACCATGGGAGGGATCAGACTCTAAAATAAATCACTAGGCACAACGTAGGCTGTGATTTGTGCTCAAGCAGTATACCTTTAGGAGATAACCAAGAAATTGTAAATAGAAACATTATAAGACACTGCACGATGAGGCAAGATTGTTTCTGCCACACAGTTTCTCTCGTAGTATAGTTTTCTCTCCTAGTATAGCTCCACAACATATCTGTCCCATTACACTGAACTGACTGAGGCGTGGCTAATTGACTGAAAGGAAACGAGAGAAATTAAACTCTGTGACCTTTATCTGACAAAACACTGCACCACGTCTTCTGAATACAATCACACACACATACACACATCTTACGATAAACAACACTTTCACTGCACTTACAGCTATCGGAGAAGCCTGATAATGACGGTTGGAGAAAGAAAGTGGAAATCTGTTAGATGAAAGTCAGTGAGATTATCATCGGTTTTCATTTTCAGAAATTCCGTAAGCAATTTGTAGAGAGGATTAAAAATATATGGGTCGACAGCCACTGGTTATATGCTAAAGGAAAACACTAAAGAATGTGTGGACAAAAAACATGTAATGTAAAAAATATTTTAATGCAGCTTTATAAAAAATGTGTAGCAGGTTCAAGGTGAAGCACATGGCACAAGTTTACCCTTTTTCATTTTGTTCTGGTGGTAATTGAGAGGATGAGTGGTTGTTGTAATGCCTAAATACTTCATGATGGGTGGAGTTAGGAAAAGAATAAGAAAGGCAATACATTTCAGTCATCATAAAAGAGCTCCAGTACTGGCTTGGTTGGTTTGGTTTGTCGAACCATTTATGGCATTAACTTCTAGAAATCAAAAGTCTCTCTACCCACCACCGACACCCCATACAACCACCATTGCATCCATAAAGCCACCCATATTGTGGATGACCCCTATCACCCATCCCATGGACTCGTCACAGAGAAAACACCCTGCTGCTTCCCAACACTCACCTGGGCTAGTCAAACACCTAAACCAGTATGACTAAATACCACTGCACAACTGCACTTTATACAGCTGCATTAGACACTTTATGGTAGACTAAACGTATTGCTGCTACTCTACCAAGAGTTTACAGCCCATGTCTTGTGTATTTATTGTCCTGCACTCGTCTCACACTGTTGTGGATTTGCACTTTATTTCGTCTTGCGTACTGTTGTGTGTTGCACCATGGTCCTGGAGAAACAACATTTCATCCCAATGTACACAAGCTATATCAATAAATGACAATAAAAACCCACTTGACAGAATCTCACTTAGCCTAGCTTGTACTTCAATTTCAGCACCAGACCCATAACACCTAATCTATCTGATCACCTTTACCGCCACGCTAAACACCACTGACAGCAGCTTGACGAGAGTGTGTCAGTCAAACAAGTCTGGCAGTGACACATTAACCAGTTAATTATCCATACTTGATTTTATTTGAATTGTTTTATTTATTCTATTTTGTTTGCTTAGCCCTTTATTTCTTTTTTTGCTTTCTATCTTTTATTTCTTTTATTACTTTTATTGTTTATTCTTACTACTGATTTTATTTTCTTGTTTATGTTCTTGTATTTTTATTTTCTTTGTAAACATTGTTTTGAAAGGTAAGCTTCACTTACTTACATACATACATACATACATACATACATACACACACACACACACAAAATAAATACTGGCACCATTATACATCTTAACATAATTAAAAGTGCCATTTAAACTGACTGTTATGAGTAATACTATATCACACATTTGACTAGGGTTCATAATATGAAATGCCAACTCTATCCCTCATCCAAAGATGTTTATAAGTTTGGGTGCAATGCCCTGAATGGTGCAATCCACAATATGGCCACGTTTAACCCCTATAAAACCTCAGATAATATCCTCTACTGTCACCTTACAATTCCTCTTGTGAAAATACAGCTGCAGATTGGTTCAACTTGTAGTGCATATTTAAAAATATAAGGTAATGTAATGTATTATATAAAATAATTATAGTAGCATCTGAATTATAGTATTAAAGTGTATGTATTTATAATACTATATAATATATACACTATATAGACTTATTAAAATTAATATTAATAGGTTTACTATTATAAAGTACGCACACACACACACACACACACACACAGGTCACAGTACTTCGCCATGGTGAGGGCCAGGTTGTAGTTGGCACTCTTGATCTTGTTCTGAGCCTCCAGGTGAGTCATGCCATCAGTGCTGACACCGTCGATGGCTACGATGATGTCACCCTGGGACAAGTTACCTGAAGCTGCTTTGCTCCCAGGAGTGATCTGTGGAAAGACAAGGCAAACCAGTGATCAACATATCTGCATATCATCACCTAAAAACAGCTTTAAAGTTATCCTTTAAAGTGATCTGCCAATGTACAGTCCCTTCTGAAATTATTGGAACGACAAGGCCAGTTCTTTTGTTTTTGCTCTATACTGAAACCATTTGAGTTTGAGAGCCAAAGACGAATGAGATGATAGATCAGAATTTCAGCTTTCATTTCCTGAAATGTAAATCTCTGATGTGAACTCTCCTATTTTTTCAAGTGATCAAAAAATATTGGAACACACGACTGATGGGGTTTCTTGATTGTTTAAACAATGAATAGCTCAAATATCTATTGTTGGTTTGAGCCCTGGGTTTTGCATTTGAAGACTGCATTTGTTGTTAAAAAGGATAAATCAGCATGAAGACCAGAAAGCTGTCTATGGGAGAAAAACAAGCTATTCTGAGGTTGGGACCTGAAAAAGGTCTGAAAATTCAAGTGACCAGAAAAATTCTGTTTGCCAATTTACAGACAAATGCAACCAATCTAATTGGGAGGAACTTTATCATACAGAGAATACAATGACCCAAATCACACGGCCAACACAACAAAGGACTTCAGCAGGGGGAAAAGTGGAAGGTTTTGACAGACCAAGTCAATCACCTGACCTTGAACATGCATTTCACTGACAAAGTTGAACATGCATTTCACATCCTGAAGAAGAGACTGAAGGAAGAAATCCCCTGAAACAGAGAATAAGTGAAAGAAGCTGTGCACAAGCCTGGAAAAGCAACACAAAAGAATGATGCAACAATTTGGTGATGTCAGTGGTTTGATGCAGTTATTGCAAGCAAGGGATATGCAACCAAATATTAAGTCTTATTTACTTAAAGACTATCTGTGCCAATACTTTTGCAAACCTAAAAATTGGGCGGTCTGTCACCAAAGGTGCCATGTTCTAAGTTGTTTAACACATCATAGATTTAAACATCAGGAAATGAAAGCTGAAAATCATCATTTGATCTCAAACCCAAATGTCTTCAGTGCAAAAACAAAAGAATTGGCCTTGCTGTTTCAATACTTTCGAAGGGGACTGTACATGGGCCAGAAAGACTAGTAGCTAAATAGAGAATTATGTGATTATTAAAAAAAATATATACAAAGCCTTGTTGTCATTACAAAAAAAAAACAGCATATGAAACAACACCATGCTGTCCTGCTAAAGTCATATTAAACTGGACACTCAGATCCAGGCGTCTCTACTGACATTTCTCTTTAAATCTGTTATATCCATTGGGCTTCTTGGATGGTTATTTCTGTCACCACAACACTCCCGCAGCCAAACTGAGTCTCTTTCTCCCAGGGAGCTAATTATGAGTATTAAGGGCAGAGGTTGGAAAATCTTCATTATCCGTAGTATTAATTGCAATAAAGACTGTAATAGATTATATTTTCTCGGTGTGTGTGTGTCTGTGTGTGTGTGTCTGTCTGATTAATTTTATAGACTGACATCTATTCATTTTGCAGACAATTTTGACCAAAGTGACTTTTGGAGCTAATCAGATGAAGGTGAAGGGTTTCAGTTGCAGCTCAGAGGTGTCCACTCTGCACACAGCCTTGATGAAGTACTATGACTGCACTTTGTATGCAGGCTAAGGCTATATGTGTAATTTGTTAGCCATCTTGCAACTGGCCATATACTTGAAATGTAAGGCAATCTCCAGATGTGTCAATATTGTTATCAAGAAAATCCAAGCAACCAAAGAGGGGAATAAAAAACAGAATTTTACAACAAAAACCACAACATATTTTGATGGATGAGACAGCAAAATACAGCAAAAATGGCAAAAGTCTGATATAAGCTTCTAATAAAATTACAATAATAATAAGCAGCTTCTCAATCCCACCCACTTGATTTCTATTGGCTCACAAGTCTAAGGATCCTTAATCCTAAATTCACAGGTTTAAATTACATATATAAAGTTGACTTGGAGACACAGTAACCACTACCAGAAGTAAATGCATATCTTAAAAGTCTCATGTCTTTTCCCCTTCTGTAAATTAGCTCTTCCACAGGGGGAATTTTATTCATGTTTTTTAAAAAATTTCAGGTTTTTCCTGAATCATTGTAGCAGTGGGTGAAAAACTGTAAATACTATGTCTAAACTGTAGATACTGGCACCTCTGGATAATCAAAAACATACAAAGGTAATTTAAGTATTTATTTTCTTCATGGCTATTCTGTAGTATATTCACCTCACAATCTTAACGATGTATCAGTTTTCACCTGGTCTAGCTCGCCACAACTTTGTCCATACAATACTGCTAATACGATTCCTACTGTGAAGGTTGTTTCCACTTATAACAATAGGAACTGTTGAATGCACGTTAAAACAAGCTGTCTGATCCCCTTTCATTATAATACTTACTTTTTGGACAGGATATGATTTCCAAACATATGGCTTCATGAGGTCACACCAAAAAATCCACAAAAATATGACGAAAAACTTTTTTCCCCAAATAATATAATGGTATCTTGACCCACATGCCAGTTAGGATGGGATTTATCTTGTGGGATTTATATATCATTTTCCAGATGTGTGTATGTGCAGTCTGTGAAAAATTACTAACTGAAATCTCAGAGATACCCTGGTAATAATTAGATTACCCTACCTCTTCATGTAAAACTAATCCAATCCAAATAGGACACACTGAGTTGGTCAAACATATGCATGTATTTGTATTTCCTGTTCACTTTCCATAGAATATTATTTAAAGCATGAACCTGTAACCACCATAAACCAACTCATCTGGAAGACTTCTCAAAAACACCTTTACATACAGTCCTGGCTGGCTTTGCCCCATTTTGCAGCCCCATATTACCCAGCTCTAAATTACCCACTGCTCTCTCCTACTGTATCATATGTCAATATCAGCCTGTCAGTGTAAACCTTACTAAAATAATGGAGGGCAGAATTAACTGCATCCTACTCCTAGCCAGGTGCATTCAGTTGAATAACTGTCTTTGGACTGTTTGGCTATGAAGTGACAGACAGAAATACCTAAATGCTGAGAGAGATCTGTACAGTGAAGCTCTTAAGCTAGGTCTGTGTGGCAGTGGCTAGGTTGTTTTTTTTTCCCAGGGCAACAGTTGAACTCACTGGCTCAGTCTTGGGACTAAACACATGACCTGCTTTATAGCGGTCGTTCTTACTCGGTATTGTAAATGACATCTCTACTTGGCTCTTGGAGCAGTTTGAGACTCCTGACATCTATGTAAAGGTTACTGTGGTGATAGTGTTGCTGATGTCGGGGAAGCCTTCTGGCAAATGACTCACTGTCTTTGAGGAGTATTCCTGGAAGTCTCTGGATGACCTCTGCAGGTACATGATGCGAGACCTCATCATGTGGTACAGCCTACAGTTCATTCAATAGTTTGGTTTGCTCAGACACACAGGTGAATATTGTACTTCAGAACAGCACTGTGATATCTAAGGGTGCTTTCACATATGCAGTATTTACTCTGTTTGAATTGAACATTGATACATTTACTTCCTTGTTGTGCTTCATTTTCACCATAGTTGCACTCAAATGTGGACCGAAACAAAGTCCAAGACCGCTTATGAGTATTACTCTTGAGCCACCATCAAGGGAACACTAGTGTGTTTCAATGCCTATAAACACAATTCAACTCTAAAGTAAACCAAACATGCTGTGTATCATGGGTTGTGTGTAGGAGATTTTTTGAAAAGTAAGAGGTCTCGGGTAACATGCGAGTAGGAAAAATAAGCCAATGAGGACAGAGTGGAGTGATCCAGCAGAATTCTGGATTACTGAACTGAACAATAAAAGAAATGCTGATAAAGTTCACAAGCATCCATGTTCTCCAAGCTCCTGTGAATTCTTCCCGGACAAACCTTGCAAAAGTTTTGCTACCAATGAATGAAATACTTTTCTGAGAACCTTTTCATCCTGGCTCCATTTAAACATGTTACGTGAAACCGAATCATACCGGACAGAAAACAATTCAAAAGCTTAAATTTCACTTTAATCCAGTTTTACAGAATATTAAGTGAAAAGAGCCTTAACACAGATCAAGCTGCGTTACATATGATACTGAAGTTCTTTCATTTGACTACACAGGAGCACAATGAGCACTAGTCTTTATATTAATTCATAATATGGACCCAAAAAACAAAAAAGCAAATGCCTAATGTAGTGTAGTATAAATGGATTTACTGGAAACTGGATGCTCTCTGCTACTGGCTTTGTACCTAAAACAAGCCATTTCACTTCTGTTTCACTGCTCTGAATGCACAAACAGTTCTGCTTTCTATCGGATTTAGCAAAACTAACAGGTTGAGGAAAACTAAAGTAGCATGTCACAACAAAGGCTTTGAAAGTGCTAGGAAAGGATTAGCAGCACCGGCTCACACTTTACCTTTCTGCGCTCAGCTCATTCCAGTTGATGCCTGAGTGAATGGGTGGCTGATACGCAAGTTCAAATCTCCTGTTCCCTCACAAACACACACAAAAGACCTGTTCTGTGAGCCAAAGAAAGCAGAGAGGGAGAAAGTAGGCCACTGAGAGAAAAGGAAAAGAGAGGAAATATGGACAACTAAGAAGACAAAGGTTGGGGTTGGAGTGTGAGGCAAACTGTTCTTGATATTTGCAACTACATTATTAATGCCTGTTGTTAAGACTGAATTGTGGAATTAAAGGAGATGAGCTACTGGATCAACATTAAGTTCATGCCAGTACATCATGTCTACAATACATATCTGAATGAGTGCACATAACTGACATTTAATCTGATACTAGTGTACTTAGTACCAACGGATGGTTTAGAATGAGGTAGAAATATATATTAGGACAAATGCTCATTTCTTCTAATAGGCTTATAAGAATTTTTTAAAATATTGTAAATGTCATGGTGAGTCATGATCTATGACCGGACAATTATCTCATTGTTAATTTTTTTTAAAAAAATAAATAAAATTTTTTTTTTTTTTTTTTTTTTTTTTTATAAAAAAAAAAATAATTGGGGTTGGTGTTGGTGTGGGGCTGTAAAAAAAAAAAAAAAAAAAAAAAATAAAAAAAAAATAAATAAAATTAAAAAAAAAAAAGACAAATAAGTTTTTTTTTTTTTTTTTTTTTTTTTTTTTTTTTAATTTTTTTTTTTTTAGTAAACTTAAAGTAATCCATTGTCCTGCCGTGGAAAACTTGTCAACCGTAAATATTTGAGTTGAAACAAAGGTTATCTTCAAGTTGAGTTTGCTCACGTTTTTAAGGCCACAGGTCAACCTTCGTTTCAAAGTTTAAACACCTGGAATCTTTTACAGATTAAATAAGGTCTTTATATATATACATAAAAAAAAAAAAATAAAAAAAAAGAATTAAGGGATTTGGTGTTTTTGTTTCCTTTTGGATTTTGTATAAAGTGACTATTACAAAAAAGTAGAAGAAATATTTTCAGCACATTAAAAAATATATATATATATTGACTGACAGCTTGTGTGTTTATAAATGGTCGATATATACAGACCAGCTTATCATACCATGAATATTTAAAACCCCTACATCCAATTACAGTTTCCATTTTTAAATTAAGCTAGACATAAAGATAATGTCTAGCTTACAATTATATAAAATAACTGTTTCGTGAACAATCTTTCAGATGATATATTCACCATAGAGAGGATGGAGCAGGTTGGTTTGTCTGGTTGTGGGAGCTTACTGTTGATATATATAACTCTCCAATAGTGCTGAGCTGACCTTCAACAGTGTACTAAAAACAACCGTGCCTGTCAGCACACTCAGCTACTGGCTCTCATGGCACAGGCCAGGCCGGGAGGGGCTGCGGAGCTGCTGGTATGCAGGTGGTCTCTTTAGGATAACGCTAACATAAGCAGCATGTTATCTAATGACTGTCTGGAATGGCTGGAATCACAGAATATACAGCATAGGTTAAAGCTAGCATTGCAGAGGGATGCTTACAAGTGGACAGGTTAAGAGGTGATTATTTCTATGCTACAGACTAATCTATGCTGCTAAACAAGAGACTGTCAGAAACTACAAAATTAAGATAAAATACAGAAGACAAGATCAACAAGTTATAAATTCAGCTCAAATGGATCCTGCTTAGCTTTGCCTTATAGCTTTGAACCAGACTGGAATGGGTTTTGGATGCAACTAGTAAAATAAGCAACCCAGTTGTGTCTTTGGTATGGGTTCTTTTTGAGAACATTAGAGGCTACTGATATTAGACCAACAACAGTAAGGTCACAGGTTCAAGCCCTGAACAATGAATTAGTGCCTCCAAAAGTCCCTACTTTGTGTCAAGGGAGAAAAGAAGATTATGCAACAGGGTAAAACATCTCCTGATGAACATATTGCCTAAACAACAATGAAACAGACAAATGGGTAAAGAATTTAATTCATTAGTTTAGTAAAAGGTGGCTGAATGGGTGCAGAAGTATGAGCAAAGCATTCCATATAAAGAAACTATCACTGAACATCTAGAAAATAAGCCCACAATCAATCTACCTATCTACATATTTGATTTCACATTTATAACCACAAGTGACCCATAACTGTCTTTCAAATTTTTAATTTGAAAGACCCTTTTCCCAAAATACCCCACATCCACACACCAATTTCTTGGTTTGGCCAATTGTTTTGGACACTATACGGTTTCAGTTGGTTCCCCGCAGCTTTGTTCGAATCGATTTCACAAATATGGTTTGTGGTTTGTGTTGAGAAGAAAGTCACCAAATTTTGATTAATGATGCTTTGCCATCGAATAGCCATTGTAGGTCCACGTATGGAAGCGTTTCAGATCTGACTTGAAAAGATCTGATTTTTGAGTCCACACAGTCCTGAAAAATCTATTCTGTGTCACCTTAAATCAGAAAATCAGATTTAAGTCACTTCAACCTGGTTATGTGAATGTAATCTAAGAGCCTCATCACAGTATTCATTCATCCTAGACTTCAGAAAGCACCAGGCCTCCCTGTAGCCAAGTATGAATGCATAAAACCTGGTCTTCATCTCTTTTTGGAAGCCTAAGTTCAGTCCAATAAATGTCATGTGTATAACCGTTACATGTTTTAATACCTGTTTAAAATATCTTAATGCTAAGAAGCTGGTGGAATGGTATGTGGTATGGTAAAAAAAACCTTTAGAATCATTAGGCCAACATGCCAACGTGTCACCTACCACACACACACTCAGACACACACACTTTTGTAATTTTATCTTTGTGGGGTATTTTCAATGACGTGATACTGTAGATAAAGTTTAAGGCTCTGGGTGACTGATCAGAAGGTTGGGGGGTCAAGCCCCAGCACCGCCAACCTGTTACGGTTGGGCCCTTGAGTAACCCTATCTGCTTCGAGGGTGCTGTATCATGGCTGACCCTGTGTTCTGACACCAGCTTCCTGGGATATGCAAAGAAAAGAATTTAACTGTGCTGTAATGTATATGTGATAAATAAAGGCTTCTTATTATTAATCTTTCAGTTTTTAGTTTTAAATAAAAGTTTGGGCCAGCAAAATTTCCCACAAGGACACAACTAACACATATTCCCCAAATTATGGGAGCTTTATGGTCTCTATAAGGAAATAAATAAAGGGGGAAAAATATGCACACACACACACACAAAAAAAAAGCCCCACCAATACAAAAAACACAACCACCACCAATAAAAAATTCTACATTACTCACCTCAAACATTTTACCCAAATCCAATTTTTAATAACATATCCATACTTGCATCAGCATTTTCATATTACTCTTACTGCAATTGCAGTTTTTACTTTTTTGCGATAGCCTCGCTCTTGGTATTTTGCGACCGCCACCCTGAATCATCACTGTCATGTTTCCATTTTGATGTTCACTTGCGCTACCCAACTTTGAAGCTTTATCCCTACTGATAACTCATTACTCTTCCAATTCTGAATTTCTTTGTCTCGGCAATTTACTTTAATCTTCTGGTGACAGCAAGCAGCTCCTATTTAAGTATCTGATTGTAACAGGTGTGGCAATAATCAGGCCTGGGTGTGGCTAAAAATTGAACTCAGGTGTGGACAACCACAGTTATAGTATGTTTTAACAAGGGGGCAATCACTAACAGCCATGATTGATTTTTTCACTTCCCAAGATTTGTGTTACTTGTGACTAGAAATGTTTATGTCCAACACTAAGTGTACAAACATGCAAAGAACAGGAAATGAGGAAGGGGGCAAACACTTTTTCACACCACTGTATATATATTCATGTATAACTGTAAATCTTGTGCAGAACATAGATAGTAAAGCATTGCAGATGTTGTAAATCATAAAATGTGAATGCGATGTTTGACATTTCAGTCTACTACCTGATGACAGAAAGACACATTTCTAATGCCACTGTCCAACTGGATCAAATGTCACAGGGCTTGGCTACAAAATATCAGGAAATACAAAGCCTACAATTCAGTGAGCTAAATCACGTTTGGGAGCCACACTGGAGTAATGATCACTAATGACCAGGTGGCAACTGGCTAGAATGCAGTCGAAGATCACTTAAGAGTGTAATCACAGCGCCCATTTACACCACTGATTGAAGAGATATCACAATTATGTGATATCTCTTTTTTTTTATTAGGTCTGACAGTAATAAACTTGGTTCTCAAATGCCTCAACAGTGTCCAGAGTTTGCCTGCAAATATAGTTGCAATCAAAATTATTTAACCCCTATTGCAAATCAGGTTTTTTGTCAAAATTTACAGACTGTTTGCAATTAACAAATCAAACAAAAGCAATTGAAATAGTTCAACACAACAAATATTTCAAGTGGTTTCCCCAAATTCAACTGAAAATACAACTTATAATGATTTATCCAGTTTCAAAATTATTCAACCCCTTCATGACAAGCATCTTTAATATTTAGTAGAGCACCCTTGTGCTTTTATGACCTGCTACAAACAAGATGCATAGCTTCTGTCAGTGTTCCTGAGGAATCTTAGCCCATTCCTCATGAGCAATGGCCTCCAATTCAGTAAAATTCTTAGATTTGTGTGCTGCAACCGTCTTCTTCAAATCCCACCAGAGATTTTGTATGGGGTTAAGTCAGGTGACTGTGATAGCCCTGTAGAATCTTCCAGGACATTTTCTGCAACCAAGCATTGGTGGAATTTTATGTATGTTTGGGATCATTCTCCTGTTGGAAAGTGCAATGACACCCAAGCTTCAGTTTATTCACAGACATCATGACATTTTCTCTTAGGATTTCGTGATAATTCAATGAATCCATCATACCTTCCACACTCTACAGGTTTCCAGTGCCAGATGATGCAAAGCAGCCCCAGAGCATCACCGAGCCACCACCATGTTTGACTGTAGACAGGGTGTTCGATCTTCATTCTTTATTTCTCCAGACATACCGCTGATCCATCTTGCTGAAAAGTTCCAGTTATTTTTAATCGCTCCACAGAACAGAATCCCAAAACTTCTGTGGCTTATTTATATGATTTTGAGCTGACTATTCTTGTGCTTTTGGGTCAGTAGTGGTGTACGTCTTGGAGTTCTGGCATGGAAACCTTCTGCGTTTACTACGTGTCTTACTGTGCTCACTGAAACCCCATTGCCTGTTGCCACCAAGTCTTGCTGCAGGTCTTTTGCATTCACTCAAGGGTTTTTCACAACCTGCCTTCTCAGAAATCTAATTGTAGCCATTGATAGCTTCCTTTTTCTGCCCTGTCCAGGTATTTCATATGTTTTCTACCCCTAGCCAGTTCAGGTATTTCATGTGTTCCAGCTCAAGTACACCTGGTGCAACCAATTAAGCCCTTAGAGGGTAGAATAATTTTGAAACTGAAGAAGTCATTATTAGTTACATTTTCTGTTGAATTTGGAGAAACCACTTGAATCATTCATTGTGTTGGAACTATTCCAATTGCTTTTGTTTGATTTGTTCATTGCAAACAGCTGAAAGTCTGTATATTTTGACAATACACCCGATTTGCAAATGGGGGTTAAATAGTTTTGATTGCAACTGTAAAATCAAACTTAACAATCTGTTATGATTTACCCAAACATAAAATCAGTTTATAAACCACAAACTCAATGAAATGCAAGAATTACAAAATGGGTTTAAAGTGATCGTTCACCCAAAAATTAAAACTCCGTAATCAATTAGTCCCCCTCATATCATTCCAAAACCATGACTTTCGTTCATCTTCAGAACACAAATGAAGAATTTTTTTATGTAATCTGGGAAATTTCTCTCTCCATTTACAGTCCATGTAACCAAAACTTTCAAGCTTCAAAAAGTTAATATAGGCATCGTAAATGTTATCCATGGGACTCCAGTGATTTAATTCCTATTTTACAAAGCAATGTAAATGATTTGTGCGCACAAAAAAAATTAAAGTAAAGTTTTTATTTACAAAATATCTTCACTTGCGCATAGATCTCCGACCCACGTTCACACGTCTTTCAGTATTTCATCAGAATGCCTACTGAATGAGAGTGCTGTATACCAAATCCATCTGGCCTCCTTCAGTAGTTTTTTTCACTTCATCTAAACTTCACACTGTATTTATATCCGTCATCTGCTGTATTCGATTATAAGAGCTGCAATCTAATGCTTCCTAAGAGCCATCTGTTTAGTTTTTTATACCGCCCTTGGCCATAAAACCTAAACTAAATCTTTATTTCCAAAACCAGGCTTTTATGAATGACAAATGCTACAAATTTAAATGAGTGACTAGGAAAAGTAAATGGGAAAACACCATTAATGGTTTGAATCGATGGCGATTGATGGGTAAATCTGCTCTGGGAGTGGTAGTATGTAATTTTAATTACACAGGAAAATAAGAATCCATTTAAATGGTTTTACAAATATATTTAAGTACCGCTCGGAAGAATGTCCCAGTAGCCAGTGCTACTCAGCAGTTCTCTTGCTACACATGTTTTATGAAATTTCAGTTGGAAAACAAAAATGTAAAAAATTTGCTTTGAGGAAAAAAACTGTTGTGTTTATACAATGTAAATATAGTGCACTGCATATTGTCATGTCCAAAAACATAGTGTCGAATATTTACTGCACCAATATAATCCCAGAATGCTTAGGATTAGTATCTAAATTATGGTAGCCTAGTAGGTACAGCATACCTTAACTGCACTTTGTAACTGGTAGTGAATTGAAACAAAGGAAATATATTTAGAGCACAATGAGAGTAGAAGAATACAGAAGCAACCATAACTCACCCTATTTTCCATTGGTTAGAATCAACCCTGAGACCCAGTGCATGAGAATCAGGAGCATATTTCATCATTTTAACTGTCACATTCATATTAAAACATGTTTTGTATTATAGTGCACCAATAACAAAATATCCCAAAGAACACAAAGACAAATGTGCAAACACAGTCACTATTACACACACACCTGGCACTTAGCAGTAGTACCTCCATGCCCCCGAGTGTGTAGTTGAAATTGTCATTATTTAAGGCTATTTTTAGGAAAAATGCCACCGAGCCCCTTTGCAGAGAGTGAAGCTTTGCGTCTCAGCTGTCACTGCAGTGACTGACTAGGCCTTCTGCTGCTGGGCCTTTACTGCAGGGGGAAAGCCTTCACGACTGACTCACACATCCGAATTTAATCACCACACTCATATACTGTCCAAACTGAGGAATCCTCCTAAAACAAGACAGACAATCAGTGGGTCCGACTATGTTTACTGGAAAACCAGAATACTGTACCCACATACTAATGTATCATGGATACGGGATTGTCTTTCCACTGAGCACAGTCATTTTCAGTGACGGGCCACATAAGGGGGTTAACGTCAGAGGAGTGATGTTAACCAGGAAAATGAGTGGACACACATTGTTCCTGACCACAAAGCATGTGAGGAGTGGTGACAGAATGGGAGAGGATCAGCGTCATTCAGCTCGTATCCTACAGCTACTGTTTGCCCCCCTTATCCCTTTACACACGGCTATTTTTTCAGGAGCCTTTCAAGCCAGAATGACAATTGAGTCGTGAACTTTTCCTCACCACAGAGCTGAGAATAGAAATGTCCAGAACTTTAGCTCACAAAGATTTGTCGATAGGCACGCACACACACACACACGTGCAAGCACGCACAAATGTGTCCACCCAGATATAGAAAGAGGAACTACTACTGAGTGCAGATACCCTAAAATACCCACATATCTATTATTGTACTTTATATCACATTCTCAAATCTGATTGGTCAGAAGGTGTTGATTAATTCTCTCTAACAATAACACTGACAATACTGATATATTCGTTCTAATATGTGATTGTTCCTATTCTACACAGGAACTTGTATGTTGAATGATCCATGTAAATATATTTTGTAAAACCATGTAAATGTTTATATGTTTAAGTTAATGCTTCTAACTTAACGACGTCAAGATTTCAAGAACTTAGGACAGAGCACTTTGCGCTTCACAATTTCTCAGTAACATGACAAGCTTCTTGGCGTCAAAAGAAAGAAATATTAGAAAGAAATGTTTTGCAATATTAAATGTAAATATAAATGGATGAATAGTATGACAATAACTGCAAGAAATATTCATCATTGATCAATTGCTGTGGTAGAAGAGGAATAAAAAACTTTGGGAAATAATTGGAAAATAATCAACTTCAGGGCATCACACCATCCCATCATTGATTACTTTCCTCTCATGTCATGTCCTGTTGAGGTTTTATCCTTACTAATCATACAAGAGTTTGGATTTCACAATAATAAACTCAATGAACACAAGCCTCTTAACACTGAAATGCCATTTCTGTCTAATATGATGCCAAAAGGAAACAACCACAAAAAAAATTATTGTTTTCAGATGAGCCTTCTTCACAGAATAGAAGCAGATAAATAGAAACCATCAAGTTCCCAAACTTTCCAACAGAAATGGTCATCTGCATAATCTCAAATTACAAATCAGCACTACACAACAGCACTACTTGAGAATTGGTTCAAATGAATTAAGCAGATGAACAGAACAAAACCTATCATCTTGAGCATCCTGAGCATCTTGCATGGAAACCTGAATGTTGTTCTTCCTATAGTATATTATAGAGTAAATAAAGACGCTTACTCCTTCATTCATTCATTCTCTCTCAGTCAGGCCACACACACTGATGTGTGAAAATGGGACCTGTCTCTCAATGCGAGTGGATTCTAAACGATCAGTAAAGTATGAAGTGGACTTGAGGTATTTGATTTTTGACTTTCTTACCCGGGAAATGGTGAGAGGCATGTTGAAGTCCTTGCCTCCTTGTAAGCGGAAGCCCCATGGCGCGGGTCCAGCAAGTGTCACAGTATAAGTGCTCATGGTTCAAAAAAATTGCTGTATTGAGTTTGTACTTCTTCCTCCAAACAGTTGGGGAAAATGGGAGGTGAAGATCGGGAAGGTTCTAAGTAGCCTCTGAAAGAAGACAAAAAGTTAAAAATAAAGATGAGAGGGGAAAAAATTCAGCAAAGCAAAACTTTTTTTTCCCCTTCCTTGATAAAGAAAATGCAAAAGTCGATAATACAACAAACAATACAGGCCCAACCAAAACTCTAACACAAAGTAATGAGTGCAAGAGACAGAAAAGAATTGAAAGCTAGAGAAAGAGGATTCTTGCCTGCTCAGATGAGCTGGACTGACAGCCTAAGAATAGGTGCCTCTCTGCAGAAACCGATAGCACAGAGGCATTGGGGCGGTGGGGTAGAGGGGAGGGAGGGGGCCCCTTATATGGTGTGTAAGGGGACACCGAGAATGCCAGGCCTCCCATGATTCATAGGGCTAATATAGCCTCCTCTTAGGCCAAAAGAGATTTCTAGACCCCATTGCTAAGGTGCTTCACCAAACCAAATAGGTCTACAAAGTGGCGAGCAAAGAGAATGTGCAATTTATCAAAGTTATCATAGTGGGTAGGAATTAAATCAGTTCATAACTGTCTTGCCATTTTGAAGCACTCAGTATGTTTGATATTGTGACCATGTAATGCAACCATCGGCCCAATCGACCAATTGTCTCATCGTCCTTCTTACAGCTGGATGATAGTAGAATGACTACTGCATGAAGAAAACTCACTGGTTAGATACATGGAAGCTAACAATATTAGATGGGTACAGAAATACCACAGTTAAGGATAATGGTGCATAGGGAACAGAAACATTACAGTTTCTTAGGACTGTAATGAGATGGGGGGGGGCAAAAACAGCTCTGACCCGTCGAGGTATGGTCTCCACAAGACCTCTGAAGGTGTGCTGTGGTATCTGGTACCAAACCATTAGGAGCAAATCCTTTAAGTTCTGTAAGTTGCGAAGTGGGTCCTCTATGGATCGGCCTTGCTTGTCCGGCATATCCCACAGATGCTTAATCAGATTGGGATCTGGTGAATTTGGAGGCCAAGGCAAATACCTTGAACTCTTTGTCATGTTCTCAAACCATTTCCATTTTTGCAGTGTGGCAGGGAGCATTATCCTGCTGAAAGAGACCACTGCCGTTAGGGAATACAGATGCCATGAAACGGTGTACTTGGTCAGCAACCATGTTTAAGTAGATGGTACATGTCAAGGTAACAGCCACATGAATCCCAGGACTCAAGGTTACAAAGCAGAACATTGCCAGGGGCATCATACTACCTCTGCAAGCTTGCCTTCTTCTTCTTGGGGCATCTGTGGCTCAGGTGGTAGAGCAGGTTGTCCATTAATCATAGGGTTGGTGGTTTAATTCCTGGCCCACATACCTCCACATGCTGAAGTGTCCATGGGCAAGACACTGAACCCCAAGTTGTCATTGGTGTGTGGGTGTGTGGGTGTGAATGAATGGGAAACAGTATAAAACACTTTGTAGAGGTTTAAAAGGTTAAAAAGCACTATATAAGTGCAGACCGTTTACCATTCTTCCCATACTGGACGCACATGTTCCCAGCCCAGCACATGATGTTAAAGAAAGCGTGATTAATCAGACCAGATCACCTTCCTTTACTGCTCAGTGGTCGCGTCCTGATGCTCATGTGCCCATTGTTTTTACTTTCGGGGGTGGTCTGTAGCTACGCAGCCCCATAAGCAGCAAGCTGTGATGCCCTGTGTTTTCTGACTCCTTTCTATAGCCTGCATTAACTTTTTCAGCAATTTGTGCTACAGTAGCTCTTCTGTGGGATCTGATTAGACAGGATAGCCGTTGCTCCCCACATGCATCAATGAGCCTTGGGAGCCCATGTCCTTGTCGCCGGTTCAACAGTTGTCCTTTCCTGGATGACTTTTGGTAGGTACTAGCCATTGCATACAGGGAACACCCCACAAGACTTGCTGTTTTGGAGATGCTCCGACACAATTGTATAACTGTCAGAATCTGGCCCGTTGTCAAAGTTGCTCAGATCCTTGCGCTTGCCCATTTTTTCCCTCCTTCCAAAACATCAACTTTGAGAACTGACTGTTCACTTGCTGCCTAATATATCCCACCCCTTGACAGGTGCCAATGCAATGAGATAATCGATGTTATTCGCTTCACCTGTCAGTAGTTTTAATGTTATGGCTGATTGGTTTTGATTATGGATCAAAACCTACATTATTACTTATTGTCAGCATGTGCAATAAGGCAAAAATATAATATAAGACTTGAAGGCATCTGCTAACAAAGTGCTGGAACATCAAAAAAGCACAATGATTTTTACATGGAACATGTAGTGCTGGAAGTACTGGATCATCAAAAAAGCACACTTATTTTTTTTAAGCAATCACAAAAATAAAAATATTTAACTGCAAACCAAAAGACAAACCACCCAAAATTTCTTGCTTGTTATAGTGTTATAGAAATATTCACCATGGTGGGGATATTTGTAGAAATTGTATTGTGATGTAATTAATCATATTACTGATATCATTATCATATCGTCCACTTCTAGTAATGAAGTTATGTAACTGGGCAAATGTCAGCCTTACAAAAGACAGCAAGAAATCCTTTTTAAACTGCCAACTTAAGACTACTGCCTACAGTGCTGTTTGTTTTTTCAGAAAATAATTAAATTTTTTTAAGCATATACAGTGCAGCGAAAAAGTATTTGCCCCCATCCTGATTTCTGATCCTGGTTTTTGTGTATATCTCCTGCTAAATTGTTCCAGACACCAAATCTAAGATAAAACAAAGGGAACCTGAGTAAAATATAGTTTTTAAATGATAAAAGTTATTTATTGAAGCAAAAAAGTTATCCAATACCATCTGGGCCTGTGTGAAAATGTATTTGCCCTTGTAGTTACTAATTCCCCAAATCTATGAAACTGCATTCATATTTGGGTTCAGCTGGCCTCTCTTGCATCAGTAAAGATCACTGTTCATGCCTCCACTATCAGAAAGACACTGGGCAAAAATAGCATTCATCGGAGAGTGGTGAGATGAAAACCTAGAGAACATTAAGGCTCAACTTCATTTTGCCAAAACACATCTTGATGATCTTCAAACCTTTAGGGAGAATGTTTTGTGGATTGATGAGTCGAAAGTGGTACTGTTTGGAAGACAAAAAATAAGCACAGTATTCCACAAGAAGATCATACCGACGGTCAAGCATGGTGGTGGAAGTGTGATGATGTGGGAATGATTTGCTGTTTCAGGGCCTGGACAACTGACAATAATTGAGGGGAAACATGTCCGGTCTTCAGTCCGTAAATTGAAACTCAGGCGCAACTGGATTATGCAGCAACACAATGATCCAAAGCCTAGGAGTAAATCCTAGTCCTAGAAGCAAGTGAAAGACTGATCTCCAGTTATTGGAAGCGTTTGGTTGCAGTTATTGCTACTAAAAGGTGGCACAACCAGATTTTAAGTTTAAGGGGGCAATTAGTTTTTCACATTGGTGATTGGTGTTGGATAACTTTTTTCCTTTAATAAAATAAATATAGAAAAACCATATTGTGTGTTTATTCAGATAGCCTTAATTTTTTACCTTGTAATTTGTTTGAACATCTAAATCTATTTAGTATGAGATGTACACAAAAATGGAAGAAATCACTTTTTCACAGCACTGTACCTGATTCCTATTTCAGTTATCTATACAACACATATGAAGTGTCATGTATATCCCAGAAGGAACTCTGAACTACAGTTCCCAACAACCACCGCACCTCTCTGCATCGCAGTCACATGATCACCTGCACCTGAATCAAATCATGTTAATGAACACCTTTGTGCTCATATAGCCACAGTTTGCACTGCATTTGTCTTACATTTGTCTTCCTTTGCTGTCTATGTTGCTGTGTTTAAGATCTTTGGTTTATGTTTAATCTTTATTCATAGTTCTTGTTTTGTTTGCAACTAATTAAAAGTAAATCTGCACTTGCATCCGTGTCTGCCTCCAATCGTGACATGAAGACATGTTATGTTAGATTAGGAAATGTCAACCTTATCAGCAGATGTTTTTAAAACGACACTTTTTGTGTTCATTTTATAAAACAAATGTTTAAGACATTTTCTGAAACTGTAATATGTGTCCTCTCTTGACAATCTCTGTCCATGTAATTCCATATCCACCATATATGCATGCATATCTGTAACATGCAACTGAATTTCATTTTTAAATATTGCTCTGTATTCTGTTTAAAAGGTCAAATGACAAGATATGCCTCAAAAATACAGTCTCAGACAGGCTCACTGATACTAAGTCTAAACAGGCAGTGACACTTTTCAATTCAACACGAGTTCAAATGTCACCTATAACACTGGAATTGTCCAAGTACCTAAGACTACTTTGATAGAAATATAATTCTGCCAAAAAGGTTTTTTTTTTAATTACTGATGTTAGTAATTTAATGACTTTTTTTTTTAACTACAAAGAGGCAACTTTTTGATGAACCACTTCACATTATATCGGTAGAGACAGATGCATGTAGACATATGTTGTAGATCCAATCCAACTCAGCCATTCATAAAACATGCCTTAAACTAGCATCACCAGTTATAATAATTAAACTATTACTACATGAATGCCATGATTTACTAAGATCTTTTTATCACTGAGGTTTTTGTAACACTATTATTAACTCTTACTGAATGGTCCTACGGGGTGGGGGTGGGGGGTGGGGGGGTCAGCACTGTATATAGCCTATAATACTTGCTTCGTGGTTGTATTAATTTGCGCACACAAACTTACTGTCAGGCAAATGAATTGATTTGCATTGACTCTGCCCCAAATTGCTAATTCATACTCATATGAAAGACACAATTCTCTGTACAATAGACCCTTCTAGTAAATAAGCTGCTTGACGGGTTTTTGCAGGTGTTATCAAGTTTGCCTTTGTTCACACACACAGACATCTTCAGTAAATCAGAGTCTAATGTTTCACTAGTGATTTTACTGAAATGTTAGACATTAGGTCACTGAATGCTGAACTTATCTACAAACCCTTCTGCCTGAATTTGTTCCTTATCTAAACCCTTCTGTCTTCTGTCCTGCTGCTGTTTATAATAAAATCTATCTCAACTTCCCCACATTCTTACAGTGAATTAATGCTGGTATTTGTGTGCTCTAAATATTACCATAAAGCTAGTATGTAAGCAAGTGTGTTTTCCTGCCTCAGTCAGGTACTATAATGCGTCTAAAGAAAGTCCTCATAAGGAAGCCTCTGAACAATGTCATTTCTGCACTCTGCTCCTACCACGCAGATAAGATGGAGCTGGTGTGCTGCCACAGGCTTTCGACATGGACATGGAGGAGAGAGATAATCATTTCAGCCCTGCCTGTCCACCCTGCCTAATTTAGGAGACCTCTATTGAGTAGCTAAATTTAGGGCTCTTTGTCACTGGAAGAATTTGAAGTAATGCTTGACGGTTCTGTAATCGAGTTCCTATAATAATGCCAAGAGTGTGATTATAGAGAGTCAGCTACTGAGAGGAGAACAGCAAGTACATATCGCAATTACAATTTTTTTTTTTTTTAAACAGAATACGCGACTCTGTGGTGTGCCACCCAAATACAGTATGTGACAGACACAATAATTGTAATTTTTGTAATGATTGGTGTTATAGTTTTGACATTTACATTTGATGACACTGAAGGATGTCCTGAATGCACTGTTTTTTCTCTTTAAACACTAACCAAGAAGCATATTACTTGCAGAAATTATTGCAAATATTAATTATAATTTAAAACTCTCAACAGAGAGCTAGAGGCATAATATTGACATTAAGTAAGTATTAAAAGAAAGAAATGGCATACTGTTAAAGAAAAATTATCAAGGACAGGGTGGTATGATAAGGCCTGATATGAAGCAGAGTTATGACAGCATATCCTGGAGTGTTTTATGTTTCTTCCTGTTATACGCCAGCAATTTGCCAGTGAATTCATTTTCGTTACAAGTTAGTTCTGGTTACAGTTACATTTTCCTGACCAGCCTTTTTCTCTCTCTTGGAGTTACAGCGAAACTTCAAAAAGCAACGTCCTTCAGTATTACACTTTTCCTGTGCTGGAAAACCTTATGGAACAGCTTTATATTTATGGCATTTGGCAGACACCTTTATCCAGAGCAACTTACATTTATCTCATTTACAGTATACAAGTGAGCAGTTGAGGGTTAAGGGCCTTGCTCAAGGGCCCAGCAGTGACAGCTTGGCAGTGTTGAGATGTGATCTCCCAACCTCCTGATAATTAACCACTGAGCTACCGCTTCTCTCACTGCTTTACATCTGACCAAAAAGTGCTGACACTGAAGACTTGTTCCATGAATGTTAAATAAATGTGTCCTTACAGAACGCACTCCCAAAAAACCCACACTTTTTCTGTTTTTAGAATGTACTTAGATTACTATTAGATTTAGATGTACATCATGTTAAGCATCCACCAAACAAGTCCCTGTGAATGAGTTGTTACTATATAAATGTTAACGTATTAGAACAAGAATAAACCTGTGATTTAGCAACAAAAGAGTATTCACCCTATCGATAGTCTGAAGTTGGATGATGCCACAGCCATCACTGGCCGAGCTCTCTGTGTGGGAGGGATGTCCTACTCTCTCCCCTTTGTTTATTAGGGCAACACTGGCCAATTGCAGGCATCTGTAAGCTCATGTATGCAGAAAGAAGGCAGACAGAGAGTCTGTCTCCAAGTGTATCCAACTGCCCTTTGATATAGCATGAGCAGTAGTTTGCGAATATCCTGAAGCAGTGGCCTCATGATAACCTTCACCCTCCCTGCTTGGTAACTAAACAACAACAAAAAGAAATCTGCTCCTATACAGGTGACAATTGGAACTTGCCCCACAGATGTTCCATAACACTGTGTAATTATATATATATTTTTTTTTAAACATGACATATAACAGCATCCTAAATTAAAAATTGCAATCAACAAACTGCTGTGGTATAAGAGGAATAAAACACTTTGGGATGTGCTGTTATAGGAAAATAATCCACATAGACCTGCATCGCACATTGTGGATTATTTTCATATTTCTTACTTATCTTTATATATATAGTATATATTATAGATATATAGATTATGTATTCAAAATAAGGGAAAAAAGTGGGATAGATGCATTCCTGTGGTTTACTATATAAAAAGAAATGGAAAAGAAACATCCAAGCCTTGTCTTCAAGAGTTACAGTGAATTCAAATACTAACTTAGTCATAAAATATAACATAAATAAGTTATTATATATATAGCACCAGATAACTACCCAAAGACAAATTGTACACCAAGTCAAAAGGTCATTGAAAATATTGATAAAAAATTTGGGTCATTATTAGAGATGCACTGATGTATCAGCCAATAATTGGAATCAGCTGATAAAGGCAATTTTTCACACAAATTGGCTATCGGCCATAGTTTAAAAACATCCGATGATCAGGACCGATTATATCCTGTCAATATAAAGAGGGCGGGAAAACACATCGATTTTGTGCTGTGTGTAAAGATGTCTCTTGCGTGGAATGACGACAAAACTGCAGTTTGTAATGTCTGTAATCTCTGCACTGCTAAAATTTTACACAGGAAGTGAGCAGCAGTGAAGCGGTAGTGAATTAAAGAGTCACTACACTGATCAAAGATTTAGATGAAGATGAGTTGACAAAAAAAGTCTACATCGCACATAAAAATTTATTTGTAGAGCAGTATTTTTCATATCCAGTTAATGTTAATATATAAAGTTGATGTTATATATTACCAGTTTGATGTCAGTGATAGTAGAAATGTTTTTGTTTGTGGTGAGTGAATGTGAGACTAACAGGAGGATTTTTAGAATTCAGTCAATGTTAATATGAATGAATAACATTCAATAAGTTAAGAAATCTTACTTTAATCTTCAGAATTGAGTTCATGTGTTAATATTAATTAGAGTAATGTGTTTTCTGTTTATGAGACCAGTTACTTTGAAACAACTTGTTGAAATGGAGAGAATAAAGTTTTTATTTGCATTTCCTTCAGAATTGTGGAATTAATTCTTATTCATTTAAAAGGTGTAAAAGGCAGAACTATCGGTATCGGCCGATATCACTCTGAATAATCAGTTATCGTATCGGTTGAGGTGCATCTCTAGTCATTAAACCCCACAGTGGATAAACACCTATCCTTATTGGTTATATTAATCCAGCCGGACACAAATAAAGACTTTTATAAGTTTAATTTAATACATTGTTCATTCAACACGCCCCTTTTTTATTATTTCTGCTGTGGAATAACTGCTCGTGTGTGCGGCTAGCTACTTTAAACCTGCTGCTGGAAGTTAGAGTGAAACGGACTGAAAAAAACAAACTAACAAACACCACTTAGCAGACGCTAACTGTAAACAGGTGCACGCGCCGGCCGCGTCCATTCCAGCGCGTGCTGTAGGCAGCCTAGAGAGTCAACAAGTCGAGCGCTACACGGCCGCGTGTCCTGTTGCATCCAAAAGTTTCTAAATTATTATTATTTTTTTTTTTTTAATGCACTGAAAGTAACTGAACTCATTTCTGCTTACTTGCCGTAGAGAAGTGGAGCCGTGTCCGGTGTCCCCCTCCGTGTGCGCGCGCGCTGTCTGATCCGATTGCAGGACTGAGAGCTACGGAAGCCGCGGGAGAGGGACGGGGCCTGGAAGGGCATCTTCATCAACTCAAGGGTCTTATTAAAGCGACACCATCGTCTGAAGTGCTTAAAGAGCAACTGCGAGGAAGAAATATTGCCCGCGCGATCCAGTGTGACCCCTGCTGAGGGTTATTTACTGCCCGTGCTCGGTGTTAATTACGGCTCCATAACAAGCTAAATGGACTGCACTTACAGGTCAAATACACGCCGTGGTGGTGACGTCATCAAGCCAATACAATAGGCCCACAATACTTGGGCTTTTTCAAACAACCACACTCAACACTATTCATTCATTCACATTTTAAGCAATGATTAAAGTGTCAAATAAATAATGATTACTACTACAAAACACATCCGTCCATCCATTTTCTATACGGCTTATCCTGCAGGGTCGTGGGGAACCTGTGGCCCATGTTCCCTGGGATAGGCTCCAGGTTCCCCGTGACCCTTCAGGATAAGCGCTATAGAAGACGGATAGATGGATATTCCTGGGGGGCATGCCCCCCTGAAAATTGTATGTAATTTTGTCAAATTCTTGAGGGGTCTGTGCCCCAGTAGTGATCAAACTCTAGAAACGCACCAGGCAAATACAGTGATATAAGATTCGCATTGGAGAGTGGTTTGTTTGGGAGACGTACTGTAATTACTTCACCATAAAAATGGTTTATATTCTGCTTAATTAGAAAACACAGGTCATTTGAATGACATCACGCTGCTTTCTCTGCCTCAGTAATCAAAATCCATATCAAGACTGGGAATACATACCTGGAAGCTATTGCTGGAGTGTGCAGTTCACACGCTGGCCAGAGGAGGTCAGATCTGCTCTACAACCAGTATGCATTCATCTCCTAGCGAATTAAATAAGGTTATAAAACTAATTTTAAAACATTGGGAACTAACTAACAACTCTGCCCATGCTCAATCCCAAATTAAAGACTTTCAGATTAAGCCATATGATATGAGGATGTGATTTTTAACTAATAAACGATGACCAAAGCAAGCCTTACAATAATGAAAAATGAGTCACGTAGTAAAACCCGTGGAACCAAGTCATGTCTGACCAGGTCAATTTCAAATGTTTACTAAAAGGTGATTTTTTTTTAATTAATGTATTATTATATTTTTATAGTTTAACTTGATATGCCTGGCACACATTCTCCAGTTCCTCTCTCTGACCTGAGTGATACAAGATGAAACATCAAACTATTCACATATTTCCTTATTTACCTACCTGTGCACAGATATATCTGCCATCAGAAGATCCATTGTCTGTCAAACACATGTTTGGAGGTCAATGATAAAGCAAAAATGTTGACACACTACCTTATTCTGTAAATTATATGGCCAGGATTACTGTGGCACTCGTCAAATTGTCAACCTTCAGCGGATTAACAAGGTAACACTAGTGGCCTTCACTCAAAAGATAGAATTTTAATATAGCTGGAAAACCAAAGCAATCAAGAAATTTATTATACTTATTTCTTATTCAATCTGAGATGTGACACTGAGTCAGAAACACAGTGAAGTCTTGAATTATTTTGAATGGCCTATGAAATCGTTTCAGAGGATCTGCTGCTAACATCTTGGTGCCAGATGCCTCAGCACACCTTCAGAGGTCTTCTGGAGTCCATGCCTCAATGAGTCAGAGCAGTTTTGGTGGTGCATGGGAGACCTACATGATATTTGGCAGGTGGTTTTACTGTTATGGCTGATCAGTGTATATATCATGACATGTTTAAGAAAGTCACATTGTGTCTCTTTCATTTGAAATTCAATTCAACAGGCTTATATATTATTTAATGTTTCTGCAGAAACACACATAATTTGGCACAATATATAATAAGTTCCTTGTGAGTTTTCATTAATAATTGTTATTCCATATACAGGAATGTTTTTTGATTGTATTTTTTTACATCGAGAAATCTATATATAGGATCAAAACTCATGAATGCTCAAAGAATGTTTTATGTGAAAAAAAATAAATAATTCATATTTTTAGAACATTTATAGAACATTAAATCCACATAAATTCCTGTTTGATGTGATGTGCAATACATACTTTCACATACATATTAAGTTACCCTTAGAGAAACACAAAACATAGAAGAAATCCAGCAGAATTAGGATCAAACTGTACAATTCTAAAATAAAATAATAAAAGATAAATGACATTGAGTTGAAGATTGTTGGTTACGTCTTTCCACAGAGGTAGCCAGATATTACCACCTTCTTATAAAACTAATAACTTTTTTTAAATAATAAAAACCTTATGTGAATATGTGAACCAACAGCCAGTAATTTATCAACACACCAAAGAGTACAATAACACAATATGTCAAGTCCCAGACAGAATCAGGCCAGACTCAGAAGTGATCACAATTCTGGGGATCTGGTTCGTAGCACCATCCATGCTGTCATTTCCCTCCTAAAAGCAGCAACAAAGAACTTCAGGTCGACATATATTAAAATGATTAATAACATTAAAATAAAACTGTGGTCTCATACTCCAAACAGCTCCAAAGTAGTAAAAAGTCAGAAGCACACACATTCACACATAGTTGTGTGTTCTTAGATGCTTTTCTGCTCACAACAGTTGTAAAGAATTGGGTTTTTGTTTTTTGGGGGATTTTTTGTATTACTGTAACCTTACTGTCTGGTCGTTCTCCTCTGACCGCTCTCATCAACAAAGCATTTTAGCTCACACAACTGCAACTCATTGGAATTTTTTTGTAAACTCTACATACTCTGTGTGTGTGTGTGTGTGTGTGTGTGTGTGTGTGTGTGTGTGTGTGTGTGTGTATGTGTGTGTGTGTGTGTGAAAATCCCAGGAGATTTCTCAATACTCAAACCAGCTCATCTGGCATAATTAAATCTGGGCATAAATAAACTGTTCCTTTAAATAATGAAATAATAATATAAATAATATATTATTATAATAATAAATTATTATAATAATATATTAATAATAATAATAATATAATAAAATAATCCTTTTTTAATAGGAATATATAGTATAAATGATAGATAACTAAACTAATACTGTATATATGCAAAATGTCCACACTCCTCAAGAAACATGTTGACATAATAAAAATAAAATAAAATAAAAACTCCATCACCCTACTACAGAAACATTCTGGGGATTTTGGTCTGGGTAATCTGAGTGGTTCAGATTCCTAACTACAGAATACAAGACATTGACAGCCAATCTGAAATGCGTTAGTGCATGATAATAATTTAATGAAGCAAAAATGCTTAAGGTGTAGAATTCAGCTGTTTTTCCTCAGGTCCTGGCTTAAACATCTACTGTACATCCCAAAACTCAGTAAAAGAGCAGCACACTTACAGATTCACTGTCGGAGACAGAGGAGATATAGGATTTGCCTGTGCTGCTTTGGGACAAGTTCCCGGACACATCTGAGGCACGAGTGGTTACAGTGGAGAGTCTGGTAGATATAAAACTACTGTGGAGAGAGTGAAGCTCCCTCTGAGGAACACACAGCAGCACACGCAGACACGGGATATACTTCACTATAGCCACTCTGAAACACACACAGACAGCATATAGCGCATGTACGTAGATATTTTGACCAAATCCCTTGACCATCAGGAACCACAAAACAACTATGGAGTCAATACAGTAATGTCGTTATGCTATTCATTATACCAACGACAACTCTGCAAATGCCATTGTGTTTTATAAATAATTGGACATGAAGGCATAGGTAATATCCTATAAGGCAGTGTTGGCTAAGTTTTTCAGGGCTACTGATTGGAAGATTAATGATTTAAATCCCAGAACCACCACGCTGCCACTGTTGGACTCTTGGGCAAGACCCGTAACTGCTCATTTGTATCCTGTCTCAACTGTAAGTCATTAAAGATAAAAGCTTCAGTCAAGTAAGGTGAATGTAAATTTCTTATACAGGTTTTAACAACAGTTTAATTAAGGTTCTATTTCATTTCTACTGGTGCTTTGGACCTGGATGTCCATCACGTGTACGTGCAGATCGAGGGTTTACATTAACAAAGTCACCTTTGCCCCGGTACTAAAGGCATGTTCACCCCAGAAACGACCTCTTGTTACCATCTCGCATTGGTAAGCAGGTTCAAGAGTGCAGGCACCCTTGTAACCCGAGGTAGGGATGGAGCCACAAATTTTCATCCTCCAAAGACTGCGATTAGCCTTTAAAAAAAATAAAATAATAATAATAATAATAATATATATATATATATATATATATATATATATATATATATATATATATATATATATATAGCGAGAGAGAAAGAGAGAGAGATAAATATAGATAAATATATATATGGATATATATATATAGTGATTATTCCACTTCAGATAGCACGCTATCCAACGAAAGGCGAATGACTCTGCGACACGTTCTAATTCGACGGGCGGCAGTTTACAGTTAATTTTCAGTTCGGTGTTTCTCATTTTAACGCAGATACAATGCTAAATAATTGAAGTCGGGTTGGAATCCCCTCAAGTTAATTTCTGTTTATACGTATCGTGGGTGAAAACAGGTAGAGTATGATGAAGGTAGAGTCCCCAAAAAACTACAAACTGACCAAGGGAAGGAGTTTTTTTTAACAAAAATTTCCAAACATTAATGAAAAAACATGACATTGTTCACTTTGCTATGGGTACGGAGCTACAAGAAAGATGTGGACTGCAAAAAAAAGATAAAGTTTGCAATAAAGTTTTGTGGGGTTTTTTTTTTGTGAGTCATGTTTCAAACGATCATTGATTTTGAAATGATTTTTAACAGCCTCAGATGTTTTAGCGCCCCCTCAGCTCTCCGGAACGGTTCCACGAATAAACTTGTTTGAAATAAAACAGCTAGAGAAAAAGGTTCTGCCAATGGGATGTAGTTTAATAGCGTTTTTAAAAGCTCCACGTCTAGAGAAGGTCATCATATGCGACGGTGTACGTCTGGAAGCCCGGATATCACACAGCAGCTCACCTCACCTCAGACGATATTCATGTCCAGGATGTGACATGCAACAAGTAGCTGTAGGAATGATCCTGCAGCACATTATACGAGTGGACGTCGGCGTACTGCCAAATCCCTAAGCAGTTTTCTGGGCTGAGATGTGCTTTCTGGAAGTCGCAGCAGTCACGAACAAGGTCTCGCATGAACAGGTAATCGGCCATGACCAACACAGCCTGCACGTTATCGGTGGTGACTCGAATCTTCTGGGTGTAGATGTAGTGGATTATAAGCTCCATGATGTCTGACGATACATTCGGCATGGTGTACACCATCTGCTCCGAGCTGCTCCCTCTCGTGAACAGGGCTCTGGAATATCAGGAAGAGGAAACATAATTGGAACAACAGTTTGCTCTATAGTCTGGAAATCACGAATTGGAATCCTGATGATGATGGTGAAAGCTGTAGTTGGAGAGAGTTTAAATGGAGGACGTGTCTCTTGGCCTGTCAATCAGAGTAACCCTAGCCGATCAAGTGTGTTCGCTCAGGTACTGTACAAACACGAGATGATGTACAATGGTGTCGATGATGGTATTATCAACGAACTAAAGAGGATCTGTGTATTTACAAACTCGGTACATCAGGAAATTATTGTAATCACGAGTTGCTATGGTGATGTGAAAGGTTTACTGAATTTCCTGTCTAGTTATGAACTGTTTTTATTTTACTATATTTATTAGCCACTGTATTATATCGTTTTTTTTTATTACTCAGTCTTTTCTTTTTAGTCACGTCATTTCATCCTTCACTCATCTGCTCTATAGTTTTGCCCATTAGCTAACACTTTTAAGAATAAATGTGATTGGGGTTTTCTCCCTTTTACCTGAAATACGGGCTGCGTGCACAGAGGATGATCTTATGGACCTTGAATTCCACCTCATCCACTCTGAGGACCATGTCACATAGCTCCTCCTTCAACCGCATCTTGTTCAGCACACTGCACATTGTCATGGCTCCACTCCTCTCTCTCAGAACTCCTATCTGACCTGTAATTTTTGATGACGATGAGCGTTCACACAGGGCTGTTTGATAAAGACCGGAACTTCTAGAATTCCAGCATCACGGAATTCCAGCATTCTTAGAATCATCTCACATCATAGTGAAGGATCTCCGAGTCAACGGTAGCTTCTCTCATTTATTTATTTATTTTTGAGGGACATTGTTTTATATTTATTATTCTCATTATGATTATTATGATGATGATGATGATGATTATTATTATTATTATTATTATTATTATTATTATTATTATTATTATTAATTATGTACTCTTTATTTATTGGAGAGAAGCCTGTGAAATTAACCCTCTGCTTTCCGTCACTAAGCTGTGGCCTTAAACTACATGACTACATGTTTTCATGATTAGTGTTTAAGTTAAGTTTAATTTAAGTTGCCCAACATCAAACACAGTATGTTATAATGACATTGATATTATAATAAACCCAGAAGCACTACATTCACCTGGCTGAATATATTACAGAATTTTACAGATTAAATTTTTTGCATTTTTTCTTGTAAAAAAGAAAGACCAAGAATTCTCATTGTTTTAACATACAGCACACCATGTTTCCTCTTGCTGCAGTCAGTCTTAACTCTTGAAATACAAAAGAACTAAACAAAAATAATAATGAATAAATCCAGTCATTATATCTAGCAATTAGACAATAAAAACTATTCTACAGGAGGCTCAAACATGAAGAAAAGAAATTCACATTTAAGTCTCATACAAAAGATCATTACAAAACATTACAAGCATCTTTAAAACAATCCTTGAGGTGATCAGACGAGTGCGTCCAGTCTATTCAGTTCAGAGGTGAGCCCTGCATTTGTATGATGTTTAATGTAAAAGCCAAAAATGTTAATGATGTAAATAATTTTTTTCTTCCGTATTTAATATTACACCGTGACATACTCGCCCTGTGTTTCTGTTTACACCCACACGTCCGTTGCATCCAGTCAATGTTTTTTCTAACTCAGAACAAAAACTTTCGTCTATCATATCGTCTATCTAAACATCTATCTATACAGTATCTTACAAAAGTGAGTACACCCCTCATATCTTTGTAAATATTTGATTATATCTTTTCATGTGACAACACAGAATAAATGACACTTTGCTACAAAGTAAAGTAGTGAGTGTACAGCTTGTGTAACAGTGTATATTTGCTGTCCCCTCAAAATAACTCAACACAGCCATTAATGTCTAAACCACTGGCAACAAAAGTGAGTACACCCCTAATTGAAAATGTCTATATTGGGCCCAAAGTGTCAATATTTTGTGTGGCCACCATTATTTTCCAGCGTTGCCTTAACCCTCTTTGGCATGGAGTTCACCAGAGCTTCACAGGTTGCCACTGGAGTCCTCTTCCACTCCTCCATGACGACATCACGGAGCTGGTGGATGTTAGAGACCTTGTGCTCCTCCACCTTCCGTTTGAGGATGCCCCACAGATGCTCAATAGGGTTTTTAGTCCATTACATTATATTACAAATGACACTACAGTCTTTGCTAATCAGTTAACAACTCATACTTTATAATAATTTGTTTAGGAGCATCTGAATCTGGCAAATAACTTTTATTGCATTTAGTTCAGCATGATCAATAGGGTAGCAGAAACTAATGGCACCTTATGAACACCATATGAAAGGATTAAGTTGACTAGTCACTTACAGTTGCAAAGATATGTCCTTGTATATATATCCCACCTTTGCAGCAGCATTGGCCCGTCTTCTCCCATGTCAATGTATAAGAAAAGGCAAAAAGTAATATAAGATACAGTGGTGTGAAAAAGTGTTTGCCCCCTTCCTCATTTCCTGTTCCTTTGCATGTTTGTCACACTTAAGTGTTTCGGAACATCAAACCAATTTAAACAATAGTCAAGGACAACACAAGTAAACACAAAATGCAATTTGTAAATGAAGGTGTTTATTATTAAAGGTGAAAAAAAATCCAAACCATCATGGCCCTGTGTGAAAAAGTGATTGCCCCCCTTGTTAAAACATACTATAACTGTGGTTGTCCACACCTGAGTTCAATTTCTCTAGCCACACCCAGGCCTGATTATTGCCACACCTGTTCACAATCAAGGCATCAATTAAATAGGAGCTGCTTGACACAGTAAGGTCCACCAGAAGATCCTTAAAAGCTACACATCATGCCGAGACCCAAAGAAATTCAGGAACAATTGAGAAAGAAAGTAATTGAGATCTATCAGTCTGGAAAGGGTTATAAAGCCATTTCCAAAGCTTTGGGAATCCAGCGAACCACAGTGAGATCCATTATCCACAAATGGCGAAGACATGGAACAGTGGTGAACCTTCCCAGGAGTGGCCGGCCGCCCAAAATTACCCCAAGAGCGCGCGACGACTCATCCAAGAGGTCTCAAAAGACCCCACAACAACGTCCAAAGAACTGCAGGCCTCACTTGCCTCAGTTAAGGTCAGCGTTCATGCCTCCACCATCAGGAAAAGACTGGGCAAAAATGGCCTGCATGGCAGAGTTCCAAAGGAGAAAACCACTGCTGAGCAAAAAGAACATCAAAGCTCGTCTCAATTTCTCCACAACACATCTTGATGATCGCCAAGACTTTTGGGACAACATTCTGTGGACCGATGAGACAAAAAGTGGAACTCTTTGGAAGGTGTGTGTCCAAGTATATCTGGCGTAGAAGGAACACTGCATTTCATAAAAAGAACATTATACCAACAGTAAAATATGGTGGTGGTAGTGTGATGGTCTGGGGCGCTTTTTGCTGCTTCAGGACCTGGAAGACTTGCCGTGATAAAAGGAACTATGAATTCTGCTGTCTACCAAGAGATCCTGAAGGAGAATGTCCGACCATCTGTTCGTGTACTCAAGGCGAAACGAACTTGGGTTCTGCAGCAGGACAATGATCCTAAACACACCAGCAAGTCCACCACCAAATGGCTGAAGAAAAAACAAAATGAAGACTTTGGAGTGGCCTAGCCAAAGTCCTGACCTGAATCCTATTGAGATGTTGTGGTATGACCTTAAAAAGGCCGTTCATGCTCGAAAACCCTCTAATGTAACTGAATTAGGACAATTCTGCAAAGATGAGTGGGCCAAAATTCCTCCAGGACGCTGTAAAAGCCTCATTGCACGTTATCGCAAACGCTTGGTTGCAGTTGTTGCTGCTAAGGGTGGCCCAACCAGTTATTAGGTTTAGGGGGCAATCACTTTTTCACACAGGGCCATGATGGTTTGGATTTTTTTTCACCTTTAATAATAAACACCTTCATTTACAAATTGCATTTTGTGTTTGTGTTGTCCTTGACTATTGTTTAAATTGGTTTGATGTTCCGAAACACTTAAGTGTGACAAACATGCAAAGGAACAGGAAATGAGGAAGGGGGCAAACACTTTTTCACACCACTGTATATAAAAATATATTTATAAAATATAAGATATTATAAGGAAGAAACATAATAATATTATTTACAACCGTTTTCCATTCAGCCCTGTTAAGTGTTAGAGCATTATCAGTATTGTACGGCAGTTAGGACAGTAGTTAGCTTTCAGATCCATTTATCCATCCATCTTCTATTGCTCACTCCTTCTTCAGGGTTGCGGGGGAACCTGGAGCCTATCCCAGGTGGCATCGGGCACAAGGCGGCCCGATTAGCTTAAACAGTTAGCCCATCGACAACTGCTGCTGTCTAATATTCTTGTTGCTAAAAGGATAACCCAGACATTTCCAACGATCACTTTTTTCCCCTGTAGTCAACCAACTAATAAAACTAAACAGTAAGAATTGTAATAATATTCATCTTTTAAACCTACTTTTGCACCAGTTTGATTCCCACACTGACCAGCTTGCATGTGAATGATTTCCCTCATTTTTAGAACTCAAACACACACGTCCTCACACGCATAAGTGTGTTGTATCACGGATTGGCCACGAAAAAAAAAATGCATTCCATCTCTATAGTGACGGAAATTCATTTTTGTGAATCAGATCAGACTCAACTCAGCTCACCAATAAGAGCCGACTCTTTCGACTCCAAATGGCTCCATGACATTTTTTCGATATTTGTAAAGGTTGTTCCTTGTGAAATTCTATGGCTGAAATTGTTTAATGAAATCTAATTCCACCCTATAATTAACAAAAAACAAACAAAACTTTACATTGCATTATATACTGTACAATGCATTTGAATAACAGTTTCAGCAAGGGACCACACATGTACATCCAGAAAAACAGTAAGCATCTTTGCACTTTTGTTGTGTTCTGTTTTATCTGTGCTTCAGTATGAAGCTTTATTTCCATTTATCCTGCTACGTGTATTAACTTCCTTCAGACACATTGAGTCAAACACACCATTCGTGCAAACAAACTGCTCAAATGATGAAGACATTTTCATGGAGGTATGTAAGCAGTTACATTGCCTATATCCAGTAAATACATATAACATGCACACAGAACCTACTTTTCTCTTCATGAAATCACACACCAATTTACTATTCCTATACAGGGGTTTCAGTAAAGTTCAGTCTGACCACAAGGATTGTGAGGAGAATAGGCAATACATTGGCATCACTTTGTTTGAAAGGTGGTGGAGATAAAGACATGGCTACTACATTACAAGTAGTAATATAGATATCAGCAGGAATGACCTGCTTGAGCTGAGTGAATGAAAATCAGTAAACTTTATTAGTGGTCAATTAACACATCCAAATGCATCCTATGAGAGATTAATCAGATTCATAGACAATATAAACGCAATACTACAACATGCATCTGCACAAAATTACATGAACACACAACTATCTGTGATTGCCATAGTCAGGAGCTGGTAAGGAACACTTACTAGTACGTTAATCTTAATAAGTATTTATACAGATATGTTAAATAGATATGAAATATAATAGATATGATAAATTTCCTTTCGAATATTCCTGTCTAGCTTGCCTCTGCACAATATCATACTTTCTGTATCTGCATGTGAGTGTTTATTTAAAATTGAGGCAAAATGCCTAGGGAATTGGTCATCAATTTCTTCTGAAGACATCTGTGGAAGAAATAGCCTTAACATGACCTTCATTTCTTAACTGAATGTGAAATTAATCATAGATATAATCTAAATAGGTGATTTGCTTTTATTCTCCTTGCGCCGGCACTGTCTAACTCTAACTTGTTCAGTTGTAATATGGATGAAATACGTGGGGGCAGATGATGTAAACTATGGATCTGATCCAATGTTATTTGCGAACAAAGAGCAAGCTGAATTTCCTCAACATAAATTTTTGTTCGTCTAGACGTACATCACACATCTGATGAACGAGATTTCCTCTCCCTTGCTGTAATGATGGCTGGAAACTAGGACTTAATGGCATATACTGTAGAAAGGTCATATAGAAAGAACACAGAGAAATCTAATTGGGAATTAAGTCACCTTTCACGTTGCCTTTTATTCTGATCACAATCAGACAGTTATATTGTTTCTGAGTTTAGTCTATGTTTAGACTTTTATTGATGCTGAAGAAGCAAAAATCTAAGGAACCCTTAACCTTCAGACTAATGATTTGCAATGTCTGAACATAATGCTTGAACAGAAACATGTATAATGAACTTGAAAATGTAGAAAGGGGTTCTATGAATTAATTAATGGGTATCTCTCTCTCTCTCTCTCTCTTTATATCGCTATTACAGTAGTGCTTAAACAGATACATAGCAGACAAATATACATATAGACAGTTTTAATTTGTACACGCATACCAAATTAATCTTCACCTATCATCATTCCCTGTTAACCAAATCTGTCACCACATAATTAAACAGTTTAAGTCACTAACCAGAGTAAGTATACAAACTGAAGCTATGATAAAAGAACAAAAACAATTAACCTTTCTTAAAGAAATTCCTAAAATCATCTGACCAAGTATATGATTGTGCCATCCATATACTTGTCTATCAAATAAATGCCAGTCCTTCAGGCTGAAAAAGAAGAATCAAAATATTCTGCCAGTAGTTTGGCACTGTGACTCAAAAAGTTGTTTTTCATCTGACATCTGATGTGTCACAGACCATGTGTGTGCAGAGTTTGCATGTTCTCCCTGTGCTGCGGGGGTTTCCTCCGGGTACTCCGGTTTCCTCCCCCTGTCCAAAGACATGCATGGTAGGCTGATTGGTGTGTCTAAAGTGTCCGTAGTGTATGAATGGGTGAGTGTGAGTGTGTATGTGATTGTGCCCTGCAATGGACTGGCACCCTGTCCAGGGTGTACCCCGCCTTGTGCCCCATGCTCCCTGGGATAGGCTCCAGGTTCCCCCGCAACCCTGAAGAATGAGTGAGCAATAGAAGATGGATGGATAAATGGATCTGAAAGCTAACTACTGTCCTAACTTAAGAGGGCTGAATGGCAGACCGTTGTAAATAATATTATTATGTTTCTTCCTTATAATATCTTATATTTTATAAATATATTTTTATATATCTTATTTAACTTTTTTTTCTTATATTACTTTTTGCCTTTTCTTATACATTGACATGGGAGAAGACGGGCCAATGCTGCTGCAAAGGTGGGATATATATACAAGGACATATCTTTGCAACTGTAAGTGACTAGTCAACTTAATCCTTCACATGGTATTCATAAGGTGCCATAAGTTTCTGCTACCCTATTGATCATGCTGAACTTTGAACAAAATGGTTTGACTTAATTACCGCAGCAGTAGTGTACAAGTCATTTCTTCCTAATTTGTTTATTAACTTTCATTGTATGCCTAAATGCAATAAAAGTTATTTGCCAGATTCAGATGCTCCTAAACAAATTATTATAAAGTATGAGTTGGTAACTGATCAGCAAAGACTGTAGTGTCATTTCTAATATAATCCATTTAATATGGAAAAATATTTCAGTGAAATATTTCAGAGAAAATTTTTTTTTAACACTAGTTTACACTAAATGTCTAATATATTCTGTTCTCTTGGAAATATGCCTTAACTGTTAAATTATTCTGGAACCTTTAAAAATAACTCGACTGCTGCTATACCCTTGGCTTATAGTGTATATGACTGCTCACTGTTATAAACCCATACAAGGAAATAAAAAGTAATCATTTTCACTCCAGATCAGGAGAGGGTAAAGACAGACTGGTGATCTGATCTATATTATATATATATACCTTATATAATGCCTCTTTGAGGGCCATGTTGGAATGTTCCCAAGTCAAAGTACTGCAGAACTCCTAAGCATTAGATCACCCCAATTACTCTTGTATACTTTTTCCATGCCATCGTGCTCTTTGCCTGACAAAGCCATTCACAAAACATATTTGACAGTTGGGGCCTAATTCTAAAATCACCAGATACCAAATGTACAAGTTTTGTCTTGTTGCCATCACAAAATAAAAATGTTTAAACCTTAAGTAATATAGTCACGGAGGGTATGCACATTTGTCACTCTACATTAATGGTGTAAATGTACTCATTGTGTCTCCACTGATTTATTTCACATTGGATAACAACCATTTTTCTTTTCTTTTTTACCATTATGGAATTGGAAAACGTGTACTGGATTGTACAGAAAGGAACAGGTTTTGTTTCTATCACAGATCTCATATAAATTCACAGATTTCGCTTTGATCGCCACAGGTCCAGAATCTGACTCCAGAAGCACTGGGACACAGCAACATAAGTACAAAATTATTTTCTGTAAAAGTATGAAGATATTTCTGTCTCAATCAGGATATGTCTGAGTTACATTCAGGCCATAAAATACCGTTATTCTATATTTATAAAACAACAAACTGAGTTAAAAAGGAAAAGTGAATGTTTTCTCTAGGCATATCTGTGTGTTACAGCTTTATCCCATTTGGTTGTGTTCATGGTTGGCTCAGTGGTGGAGGTCCTTGTGAACACAGTTGCGTTGTTAGTGGAGCTGATCCTAGAATTGTGTGAACTCTATAGTCCATGATCTCTGTAAAAACATTAGTGTGAAATTACTGACATATTAATCACAGAAATGTTATTGAAACCAGTCCATTTTAATGTATATACCTACAGAACTACAATTTCTTTTCTTTTCCAATTATAAATAGAAACTGGCCAGTGTACTGTGGATCTGTGCGTCATTCTCCTACCGACTGAATGTATATTTGCTGTGTGCCTTGCTTTACAAATATCTGCTTTCTGTAAGTACAAACACGACACACTGTGTGATCTGATGTAGGTGGTCTGTGCACCTTTTTTCTCATTCTATTGTCATATCAGTAACAGAAATAAAAAGTCTCTGACTCTGAATATATCCCTTAGATCGGACACTACACTCCGTATATTTACAGTCGGATCGGATTAGTACTTGTGCATGCTCTAAACACGACCAGTGTCTATTCTAAAACACTGTCACGTTTTGCCCCATCACACACAGGGAAGAAGAACAGAGAAAGCTATGTGTGTATTGTTGAGGAATATGAATATGTAGATAGATGTTTAGATAGAAGATATGATAGTTTTTGTTCTGAGTTAGAAAAAACATCGACTGGCTGCAACGGACGTGTGGGTGTAAACAGAAACACAGGGCGAGTATGTCACGGTGTAATATTAAATACGGTAGAAAAAACTGATTAACATCATTAACTTGTTCGGCTTTTACATTAAAAATCATACAAATGCAGGGCTCACCTCTGAACTGAATAGACTGGACGCACTCGTCTGATCACCTCAAGGATTGTTTTAAAGATGCTTGTAATGTTTTGTAATGATCTTTTGTATGACACTTAAATGTGAATTTCCTGTCTTCATGTTTGAGCCTCCTGTAGAATAGTTTTTATTGTCTAATTGCTAGATTGTCTAATTGCCTTGCGAAAGTATCCGGCCCCCTTGAACTTTTCAACCTGCGCTTTCAACAGAACCCTGAGACTATCACAGAGCAGGTGCATTTATACAGAGACTTGATTACACACAGGTGGATTCTATTTATCACCATCAGTCATTTAGGACAACATTGGATCATTCAGAGATCCTCGCTGAACTTCTGGAGTGAGTTTGCTGCACTGAAAGTAAAGAGGCCGAATAATTTTGCACGCACCACTTTTCAGTTTTTTATTCGCTAAAAAAGTTTAAAATATCCAATAGATTTCGTTCCACTTCACAATTGTGTCCCACTTGTTGGTGATTCTTCACAAAAAATTACAATTTTATATCTTTATGTTTGAAGCCTGAAATGTGGCAAAAGGTTGAAAAGTTCAAGGGGGCCGAATACTTTCGCAAGGCACTGTATAATGACTGGATTTATTCATTATTATTTTTGTTTAGTTCTTTTGTATTTCAAGAGGAAACATGGTGTGCTGTATGTTAAAACAATGAGAATTCTTGGTCTTTCTTTTTTACAAGAAAAAATGCAAAAAATTTAATCTGTAAAATTCTGTAATATATTCAGCCAGGTGAATGTAGTGCTTCTGGGTTTATTATAATATCAATGTCATTATAACATACTGTGTTTGATGTTGGGCAACTTAAATTAAACTTAACTTAAACACTAATCATGAAATCATGTAGTCATGTAGTTTAAGGCCACAGCTTAGTGACGGAAAGCAGAGGGTTAATTTCACAGGCTTCTCTCCAATAAATAAAGAGTACATAATTAATAATAATAATAATAATCATCATAATCATCATCATAATAATCATAATGAGAATAATAAATATAAAACAATGTCCCTCAAAAATAAATAAATAAATGAGAGAAGCTACCGTTGACTCGGAGATCCTTCACTATGATGTGAGATGATTCTAAGAATGCTGGAATTCCGTGATGCTGGAATTCTAGAAGTTCCGGTCTTTATCAAACAGCCCTGTGTGAACGCTCATCGTCATCAAAAATTACAGGTCAGATAGGAGTTCTGAGAGACAGGAGTGCAGCCATGACAATGTGCAGTGTGCTGAACAAGATGCGGTTGAAGGAGGAGCTATGTGACATGGTCCTCAGAGTGGATGAGGTGGAATTCAAGGTCCATAAGATCATCCTCTGTGCACGCAGCCCGTATTTCAGGTAAAAGGGAGAAAAACCCAATCACATTTATTCTTAAAAGTGTTAGCTAATGGGCAAAACTATAGAGCAGATGAGTGAAGGATGAAATGACGTGACTAAAAAGAAAAGACTGAGTAATAAAAAAAACGATATAATACAGTGGCTAATAAATATAGTAAAATAAAAAGTTCATAACTAGACAGGAAATTCAGTAAACCTTTCACATCACCATAGCAACTCGTGATTACAATAATTTCCTGATGTACCGAGTTTGTAAATACACAGATCCTCTTTAGTTCGTTGCTAATACCATCATCGACACCAGTGTACATCATCTCGTGTTTGTACAGTACCTGAGCGAACACACTTGATCGGCTAGGGTTACTCTGATTGACAGGCCAAGAGACACGTCCTCCATTTAAACTCTCTCCAACTACAGCTTTCACCATCATCATCAGGATTCCAATTCGTGATTTCCAGACTATAGAGCAAACTGTTGTTCCAATTATGTTTCCTCTTCCTGATATTCCAGAGCCCTGTTCACGAGAGGGAGCAACTCGGAGCAGATGGTGTACACCATGCCGAATGTATCTCCAGACATCATGGAGCTTATAATCCACTACATCTACACCCAGAAGATTCGAGTCACCACCGATAACGTGCAGGCTGTGTTGGTCATGGCCGATTACCTGTTCATGCGAGACCTTGTTCGCGACTGCTGCGACTTCCAGAAAGCACATCTCAGCCCAGAAAACTGCTTAGGGATTTGGCAGTACGCCGACGTCCACTCGTATAATGTGCTGCAGGATCATTCCTACAGCTACTTGTTGCATGTCACATCCTGGACATGAATATCGTCTGAGGTGAGGTGAGCTGCTGTGTGATATCCGGGCTTCCAGACGTACATCGTCGCATATGATGACCTTCTCTAGACGTGGAGCTTTTAAAAACGCTATTAAACTACATCCCATTGGCAGAACCTTTTTCTCTAGCTGTTTTATTTCAAACAAGTTTATTCGTGGAACCGTTCCGGAGAGCTGAGGGGGCGCTAAAACATCTGAGGCTGTTAAAAATCATTTCAAAATCAATTATCGTTTGAAACATGACTCACAAAAAAAAACCCCACAAAACTTTATTGCAAACTTTATCTTTTTATTGCAGTCCACATCTTTCTTTTAGCTCCGTACCCATAGCAAAGTGAACAATGTCATGTTTTTTCATTAATGTTTGAAAATTTTTGTTAAAAAAAACTCCTTCCCTTGGTCAGATTATAGCTTTTTGGGGACTCTACCTTCCTTCAGAATGGAATCAAAGGCTTTAGTTACCTCAAATCCGGTCTTGTTTCGTAACACACGTACCCAGGCATATTTTTCTAAAATATCTATGCACGTGATCATAAATTTCGCGTTGTCTCTCTGACAGGATGCTCATATTGACTAAATCAGCTTGCACTGTTCATCAATGTTCTTTACAAAATCCTTTTAATGTCTATAGATACTGGTTTATGTAGACTGTACGCATCCTGCTCTGCTAACCAATTTTTTATTTCAGGATCATTAGCTCTTTTACGGATTTTCTCAACAACAGCTCTATGCAAACTCTCAATGCCACCATACGAACCAGGGTCTGATGGCATATGATATATATTCTTCATCAAGCATTCAGTCATTTTCAAGTGTCAAGACAAAAAAGATCAAATGCAAGTGTATATTATGCATTTTATCTCAGAACACGTGAGCATGGTATTACGTATTCAATCAAACAAACATTTTCCTTTCTAAACAATTTTACGTCACACACAGGTTTAGACACATGATTAGTTTTACATTCAAATGTGTGAGCAAAACAGGTAAGATAAAACTTGATACACACAAGTGTGTAAAGGACACACATTATTTACAAATGTCTTCAGCATTTTGTTTTGTTTGGCTTCAAGCTTTTCACACAGTCAGAATAGACATGGCATGATTTTGAAGTTTCCCATGTATGCAGCGGTTCAGTGGGTTCCAGAGATGAGTGAAAACTCCAGTAGTCCACAACGTCTTCTTACACCTGTTCATTGAAAATGTCTTTGGTTTTTTTTTTTTACCTCGTTCAGCACGGTTTTTATGTGAGTCTCGTCTCGCCATTCACATACAATGGCTTCGGCGATACCTTGAATTTTTTTCCAGGGATGGAGTGTGATTAATACCACACTATTTCAGAATACTTGCCAACGTGTATTTGAACCACGGTTTAAACAGTTTTTTCAGCAATCTGTAGGTGTTTAGGTGCAGATAGTACTCGTCAGGATCGAACAAACACGAGAGTTGGAGTTGACTCGGATGATCAATCGCGCAGCCGTGGCAGTTGTCCTTCAGATCTTGTTGGATAATTCTGTCCAGCAGTTCTCCCGTAACCGCACGTATGATGGCTAACACAGTGTTGGTTATACATCCGTCAGTTTCATCGTTCGTTGTCAGAAAGGTCAGATTTCTTTTATTTAGGTTTTCGCCATTTTAAAAACCCGAACTGGTCACATTATCATCCAGAGTAGCATCAGAGTTGTAGAAACGGGGCTGAGTTCACGAGCCATATCGCTTGTTGATGCTCAGAATGCTTTGACTCGATATGTAGTCAGACTCATTTTTATATATCATGCGGGAGGAGTCTTGGGGAAGGTGGAGTTTCTACTCAAGAGTAGTATATTGACAATCTCAGAAGAGATCTTTCTAGCCTTACTTTTATTTTTGCTGTTTCTTTGAACTATTCCAAAAAATTTGAAGAAGCATCAATTTATTGGAAGTAGCGTTGTAGATCGTGCCAGCTGGTTCGTTCATATCTCACTTCACAGTTCTCTTTATCAGGTGTGTTATCACCAGTTAATACAGCAACACAGTGCAGTGAAACCTGGTTCTTGGAGAAATTTGTTGCTCTGATGTGGTATTTACATTGTAGATGTACTGCTCCATTTACGCCTGTACGCATCTAGGGAAAAGAAGTCCATTCTAAAAATGTAATCAAAATCCTTACACCATTTTCGGAGCTTTTTCCAGTCACCCTCGCCAAAAGTTACGGTCTCTGTAGCACGGCTCCAGTGGATGTGACCCGGGACCGAGAACGTGAAAAGCACAACGTCTCCTTTTTCTGTATCGAAAAAAAAAAATCCGGCTGTGCAATCGTTTGACATTACCCAATATTGAATATTTTCATGCTCAAAATTTTTTTCTAATCTTCCCAAAAAAGAGTGAACTTTTTTGGTACATTAGGGCAAGCCATGTTGAAAGCTCATACACGTTGTGTTGTAAGTACAAAGTATTTTAAATCAAGAGGGTGGATGTTGTCTTCTTCTTCCTCTTCTATAAACTTATGGTGTATATACCGCCACCTACTTGATGAAGCATTTTAATTTCTTTTGTTCTAATTGGTCAATGAACAGAGAGGGTATTTTCCCTGTGGGTGTGTGTGCGCCTGCATGTATATGTGTATGTGTGTACATATGTGCGTCTGTATTATATCTTTTCACGTGACAACACTGAAGAAACGACACTTTGCTACAATGTAAAGTAGTGAGTGTACAGCTTGTATAACAGTGTATATTTGCTGTCCCCTCAAAATAACTCAACACACAGCCATTAATGTCTAAACCGCTGGCAACAAAAGTGAGTACACCCCTAAGTGAAAATGTCCAAATTGGGCCCAAAGTGTCAATATTTTCTGTCGCCACCATTATTTTCCAGTACTGCCTTAACCCTCTTGGGCATGGAGTTCACCAGAGCTTCACAGGTTGCCACTGGAGTCCTCTCCCACGCCTCCATGGTGACATCATTGAGCTGGTGGATGTTAGAGACCTTGTGCTCCTTCACCTTCCATTTGGAATTTACACTGTTACACAAGCTGTACACTCACTACTTTACATTGTAGCAAAGTGTCATTTCTTCAGTGTTGTCACATGAAAAGCTATAACCAAATATTTACAAAAATGTGAGGGGTGTACTCACTTTTGTGAGATACTGTAAGTGTGTGTGTGTGTGTGTGTGTGTGTGTGGGTGGGAACGCAACAGATTACAACAAACCTTTATTATGTAAACCATTATCCATTTTTAACAACAACTGTTAAGAAAATGGTTGGTGATGACCTTTGTCCTGTCAATATAATTATATGTGATGATGAACTTTGACTGAGACCAGTCACATCCAATTATCCAATTAGTGATCTACAAAATATACAAACTATCTCTCTTATGCCTATAAGGGCAGGGGCCTCCGGATCCCTCCTCAGGGTTGAGGTCACTCAACCAGGAGTGTGTCTACTTCATGGTAAGCCTTACTTGGGGTCCCTCTTTCAGATATTTTTGCAGCTGCGTCATGGGCATCAACTTGCACATTTGCAAGATTTTATAGGGTGAATATGATCTCACAGAACCCAGTGGCTACAGCCATTTTTTCCAACAAGGGGCACGTAGAACTTCCTCGTGACCTTGTTGGTATTAGTCATGCAGGTGCTCCTCTGGCAGTCAGTTGAAATGAAATAGAACAATGGTTATGTATGTAACCACGGTTCTATGAATTTCGAATAACCGCCAGGGCTTGGAAGATTCGCGAGAAGATTACCAAAAGGTCGTTTCCGGGGTGAACGTGCCTTTAGTACCGGGGCAAAAGGCACACGTCACCCAGGTCACAGGTGACTTTGTTGATATAAACACTCGACCTGCACATACACATGATGGACACCCAAGTGCTGAAAGCACCACCTCTGGCAGTCATCCGAAATTCATAGCTCCGCGTTTACATACATAACCATCGTTTTGGTGGCTGCTTTGTTAAGCCATGTTTAGAGTTACAGGTTGTAATAAAATGGAAATAAAAAGAAAATTAGATCAACAAATCCTCAAATAAACCTTCTGGTTTTGCTTTTTGACTTACTTGTGGCCTTGAATTTATATTCAAGTTAATTTCTAGTCAAATTTGGAGTAGGAAAACCCCAAAAGGAAGCCTTTTATACCTATACATAAAGAAGAAATGAATGAATAAATATTTTTTTTTACCTTTTTGAAGGATGAAAGTGCTCACGGGAGGATGAAAGGACTTTGATAATACCTGTATTTGGGGTGAGTGATGGCGTAAATGATAGGATTGTGGATTGCTGAAGCTTTGGCTATCACAGCTGGCACTGACTTCATGTATGGTGTCAGCATATCAGCATACCTTTAAGAAAATACACAGACAAAGACTTATAAAAGGTCATTTTGTGAATTTGGTGATTGTGGTCTGAATTCTATTGAACTGCCATTTGATTCAGCTTAAGACCGAAAAGGAATTGACTGGAATGTTAATAATTATAAGTAACTTGAATTGAAAATGGTCCATTATTGTATTTTGTGCCAAGGCTGTCCAATTATGTAACTAGAAAGAAATAATGTCTTTGATTTTAAAATAACTTTTCTTGAAGTAATCGTTTCAAGTCAAAAGTGCAAGACTACATTGTGCATATGTACGTGTGTGCACGCGTCTCTAATTACCCAGCAAATGCTGTAAGGGCAACAACTGAATAAGGAGACCAGGAGATGACATACAACATGATGACAATCAGGGCAACTTTGGCCATTTTCCACTCTTTCTTCATCTTGTTGAATCTCTTCACTGAGTGCCTGGTATTGTGCCTGTTCATCTTCGTCATGTCTCTTTTGCAAACAGAGAAACAACATATTAGAGTCGGTATATTCTGGTTAAGGGCTAAGTGGATGCACGCTATGGCACAATTTAACATTAGTCCTCATTCATAGACACAAGTAGTGATTTGAGCACAAGGAAAGACGCATGAAGGAATCTGTGTCTGATTCATAAAACTGTCATACAGCATCAAAATGATCCAAGCACTATTAATAAATCAGCTTCAGCTGCGTTGGAACAAATTCTGCCCACTAGCTCCATATTTACATGCCATATGTGTATATACCACAAACTAATTAACTTTCAAAAAACATCAAATTAGTTATTTACATGAAACATGAATGAATTATGCAGGTATTGTGACAGTGAGCCAATAAAAGCAAAAATATTCAGCAGAGATCAGTCCGAGTCTTTAAGGAAAATTTCATTTCAGTGAAGCTGAGTTTGAGGTATGGCCAAGGTTGCTGCAAATGAAAATATAAAATAAGTCTAAAAAAACAACTTTTAAATAAAATTACTTTTGTGCTAACTTTGTTTTGTACTTACTGATTACTGTTACGAATGGCACGGAAAATGAAAACGTAGCAGTAGACAATGATGATGAGCGGTATGAAGAAGACGGAGATGAAGAGCAGCATTGTGTATGCCCGAACTGAGGGAGTGAAGGTCATGTAATCCCATGTACAAGAAGTCATCAGACCTTCAGGAACATAGGCACCTAATGACAAAGAGAGAAGAAAAGGGATGAGTGAGAGTGAGAGAGAGAGAGAGAGAGACTGTTGACATTGTCTATTGTTAGTTTTCATTGGTGAGATAGAGGAAAAATGATTACTATATATTGTTTACATTCTATATAATATATATAATATTTACATTCCCTCTTATTATTCTCATGCCAAAATCACAAAAGAACAAAAAATACAAAACGAGCACTAATCAATAATTTTCCTTTCAGTAAAAAAATAAATAAATAAATGGATGAACCTGAACAAATCACAACTGTTAAATGAAGGAAGTATGCCTTCATTTTTATTGTTTGGTCACTGAAACCTTATCAAAACTGGAAAGCATTAGAAATGTAAACAAGCATTTAAAATGCTATAAGGCTACCGTCTTACTCTTCCTAAATTCAAACATCACTGAAGTTTTTTTTTTGTGCAGGTAACACTGGCCTATATTTGGTCTATTTTATTTTAATGTGTTGGTTTCCCTTCCCCCTTCCTTTTCTTTCTGTCATTTTAGAGGACTAATGCTGACACACTTATCAGTACAGACAGAGCAAACACGTTGCCAGAAGTGTTTAAAAAGACAGACAGAGCGGACATATGACTCCTACAGCAAGCTTTATCTTGGCACTGAGACTCAAAGACACATGTGCTGCAGGGACTGATGCATAATCCAAGCCTGTTAAGCTTGCACCATCACTGTCACCAGTAAGCCATCAGTAGCCTCCATCCATGAAGACTGTAAAGTCTTATCCCCAGACAACACATAGTATGCAAAGCCTGTCATTACCTTCTGTTTCACATCCCAAGGATTAGACTGGATAAAAGTGATACAAGAGCCCATAAATGTCTCTTTTGGAAATATACAGTTGTGCTCCAGCATGAGGTGGATATGCAGTTAATATTTTCTTTTAGGGACCCATAAAGTTAATAGGACTGCCAGGAAATCACGGATAGAAGTGAACATGTTCCATTACGTAAACCAGTTTGTAAGAAACTGGTCAGGTGTTTAAGTTAGGAATACCATTTTAGCCTTGTGTATATGCTAAAACAAGTCTTGGCATGTGGTAACATTTATGCCATTTTCCATGGGTTGGAAAATAGCACTGTAAAAATAAATTTGATCATGAAAATAGCAACTGGAAATCAAATTAGCCAATAGCTATTGTTATACCATTACAATTCACTTGTGCTGGCAAGAAAATACAGCCACAGTTTCCCATCATTCCAGTGAATTCAACTGGAATCCAGATATATATATATATATTAGAGCGACTGCATCATTGGAAAAGACACATTCAACAATTCTTCCCTCAAAATACTCACTCCAGCCAAAGAAGGGTGGCAGGCTCCAGCCCAGAGAATACAACCAGGCACATGTCAGGACAAGTAGCGCCCTCTTCTCGGACAGCATGCCAATGGAGCTCAGGGGTCGTGTGATGACAAAGTAGCGATCTACAGCGATGACCATGAGAGTGATCATGGAGCAGATCCCAAACAAAGCCCCACAGAATGCATACAGCTCACAACCTGTGCAGGGATGCAGAGCAACATGTCACCAGGTGTAACTGTTGATCAGGAATTGCACTATATTTTAGTCACATATGGACTTTCCAGAAGTCCTTGAGTCAGAAGATTTTCAGCATGGGAGGAACAAGGGTCAAGAATAACAAACATAATTTGTAGAATTCCAGAGCAATTTTGATTGATTTCAAGCAAACAAAGAAAAGCTCATATGAGCTGGCTTGTGTGAAACTTATGAAACCATGTTGACTTTTCTGCTATTACTTTACAGCTATAAGGTGATTTCTCCTCTCCAAGCCAGGGACATCCTGTTAGGTTAGAGAGGGCCTAGATATTATGCACACATCTACATAGAAGGCATAATCCAAGCCAGTAAGTACTGTTCTATATCTCTATATATACTCTCAGCCTCAGATACTCCAACCACAGCACACAGAGCTAAGGAAAAGTTTAATTTAAAAAATCCATTTTAATCAGTAGCTCTCACCTTTCTCTCCAAAGATCCATCTCTTGTGCATACTGGTTATGAAGAATATTGGAGTCTGGGTGGCACACATGAAGAAGTCTGTGATGGCCAGGTTTATTATAAACATGTTGGCAGGTGTCCTTAAAGTACGACTCCTACAAGCGTGCACATACACACACACTTTTTTTTGACACCGGTCAATATCACTGTCATCATGCAGCATTAAAGTTACATTGACACTTGCTCACATGATTCACCTTAGCACAGTCCCAGAGAGAGAGACACTTTCAGAGAGGACTTTCCGCATCTGCTACCTCATGCAGTTCATTATATAATCATGACTGATGAAAATGTCATTCCATAACTGAGCATACCGACTCAAACCAGACATGAAAATGAATAACAACAGAATGCTTGACAATGGAATGATTAACGACAGATAAGTTGGATCAATATACATGCAGAAATGCTGAAGTGCTGATGTGCAACCTGAAGTAGGCATTAAAACATATCAAACTTAATAAAACTTTCATTGGTTGTCAACTAACCCTCCTACCGAGATCTGTAGGGGTCTAAAAGAAACACCACACACCACCGGTTCAGCTGTTAATATAATAATTTCCTTCAGAAAACCATGGCTGACTAATTGAATGTGTGTTCGAGTTAGTAAAACATTTGGCAGAAGAGTAGCTTACCTCGTGAATGCATAGATGACCAGAAAGTTGCCCATGATGCCGGTGATGCCGATGGCGAAGATTACGCCACCAATAGTGTAGTGCGCGTGATCAGGGACGTCTACTGTGGGGAAAGGCTGAGGGGGCTGATGCACCACAGCAACCTCCAAACACAAGCAGGAGATGGCACACTTATTAACAGTTTCATAACGATATATTTGTGTTGACAAACCATTTAAAATCCTCTAGAAGTGTTAATGAAAGTCCACCCAAGCTTGCATATGGACACAAGCAGTGACATACAATGAGGGGAACAGCGGAGACATCTGATGGATTTTGATATTTTGCACAATGTGTTCCCCAAAATTAAAATGGCAGGAAACTGGCTGGACAATTCTCAATAGAGCATTCTTGTATAAGATTATTAATAAATACCATCAGCAATTTGTTTGACGGAGACATGTTCATGTTTGTACACTTTATCAGAAGGCCTGAATTATCAACTATACACAAAATCCGGAAATACACGGGTTACCATTCTTACAGGATATTGTGAAGTTTTTTTGTGATTGTTACAGAAAACTAAAAATACTTGATTTTGCTGCATATTTTTTGAAAATTTGCGATGCACAGTTTTTTGTGTTCTTTTACAGAAAACTACTTAAATTGATGAAATTGCAAGTGCATGAAATGATTCTTTCACAGTGATGTTTGTTGGTAAATGACCATTTTTAGCTTTACTCATGTGTGACACAGATGAATCAAAGAGGAATGCATGTTTTGATGATGTTGTATCAGTGGTTCTCAAACCTTTTCAACGTGAGGCCTGCCCTTGTGTGGGGCGCATTCCTCCCCCTAGAGTCTTAAATTTTTTGCATTTTGTTTTTCTTCTGTATTAACTTTCTCAAATAAGAGACTACGTCCTCTATCTAAAAACTTATCCATTTTAAATAGGCTTAGTGTTTATTAGTGTTGCTGTACACTACTATATCGGTGGATGTCTCTGTTTGGTGACATTTCAGCTGCTTTGTATAATTATTTAAATTTATTAATTTTTATGTACATCATAGTTCAAAGGTTGACAATCCCGACTTACATATAGGTAAAAGTAAAAAAAAAATTTTTATAAAAAAATTCTCTGCAGCACCTCTGGCTCCATCTGGCCCCTAGTTTGAGAACGACTGTGTTACATGACACGTCTTGACCCAAATCTGTGGTTTTAAAAATTTTAAAAATAGGAGGCTCCTCTGAATTTTGCGGAGTTTGCTTGATTTTTGCGTTAATTTGTGTGATCACAAAATCCTGGAGGGACTGATTAGTATACAGTATGTTGAATGTTATACCTTTGTCTAATACTTCAATGTCCTATACTGCTGTAGCCCCCAAATGTCCCCCTGAGTGTTACTATAAATATATAATGGTTGCTGTTAATTCTAATTAAATCTTTTAACCAAATTTATGAGATTGCTCCTTCAAATTTAGCAAACATTATTACTATAATTTATTTTTGGAAACATTAAACAATTAAATCACTGACACTACAGTTAAGTGTTCTATTCTTCATATACCACAGTGATTTGCCTTTCAATTTTTAATTCATTGCTGAATTAAGTACTTTTTACAATCAATTTCTAGCTACATTTACTGTTGAACATCTGTAAAGCAAGTTAGTTCCTGTTATCCCTTAAATTATAGCCACAATAATCAGTTGTTCCCTCACCAGCTCCTGTTTTTTTTCTCTCTCTATCTCTTTCAAAGTGCATAAGACAAAATTCCACTTGTCATGTTACAGAGAACCCACAAAAATGATACAACAGAAATGCGTAATGTTAAAGTATTAATATAAACCTTTGAACACAGTTCACCGTGCCATCCACAAATGCTTGTTAAAGCTCTATGATGCAAAGAAGAAGCCATTTATGAACATGATCCAGAAACGCCACCGTCTTCTCTTCGCCAAAGCTCATTTAAAATGGACTGAAGCAAAGTGGAAAACTGTTCTGTGGTCAGACTCATCGAAATGTGAAATTCGTTTTGGAAACCATGGAAGCCGCATCCTCTAAAGCTAAAGAGGACTAAAGCTGAGAGGGACCATCCGGCTTTTTATCAGCGCTCAGTTCAAAAACCTTAGTTTTTGAAACCTTAGTGCATTAGTGCCTATGGAGTGGGCAGCTTGCACATCTGGAAAGGCACCATCAATGCTGTAATGTATATATAGGTTTAAGAGAAACATATGCTTCCATCCAGATTCCTTCCCATCTTTACTTCTGAAACACTTTGCCTCTCTATGATTCTCTTTTCATACCCAATCATGTTACTGACCTGTTACCAATTAACCTCCAGCTGTCTTTTTAGTAACACTTACTAAAGCCTTTTGTTGCCATGTCCTAACTTTTTTTGAGACATGTTGCACCCATGAAATTCAAAATTACCTTTTATTTCTTAAAATGGTACATTTCCTCAGTTTAAACATTTTATATATTTTCTATGTTCTATTGTGAATAACATGGGTTTATGAGATTTGCAAATCATTTCATTGTTTTTATTTACATTTTATACAGTGTCACAACATTTTTGGAATTGGAGTTGTAATATTGATGTTATTGAATCTACTGTTTTTTTTGTTTGTTTATTTGTTAATTTATTTTGCAAGAGCCACCATACCAGAGGCCAACTCTCTTCAAAGACCACTTTGAATAGATCAGATTTCATGTTGCTTGAAATGACTGCATGCAAATATGATTTCTTGGCACCATAAGCAAACAATCTAGAAAGAAGCACTTCTGCCCACTGCTGATTCATGGACTGCTGTTGCTAATGATAATAGACACCACATGTAGAATTTATTTTCCATCCAGCTCCTCTTCTATGTGCTCTTGTGCATATACCCCCAGTGGAGTCCAGAATTAATAGCAACTCTTCAAAGATTCTTCAATACATACACATTTTTCACAATTAGAGAAACTATACACTGAAGAGGATGGTGAGGGAGACAAAGAAGATCACAAATATACTGCTTAACAATTACACAGTTCAGTACATTGGTGGGGCTGTTGAGTTTCAAAATTAATTATCAATCATCAATTAAATCACAATAAGTTGTTTGCAAGGGTTGTACAAAAGAAACCTTCTTTGAGAGGAACCCACAAAATGCAGCATCTGAGCATTGACAAACACTGTTGGATCTACAAGTGGAATTGTGTTTTGGTCAGATGAGACCAATATCAAATATTATGGACTAAACAGTGCATCCGGAAAGTATTCACAGCGCTTCAATTTTTCCACATTTTTTTGTTACAGCCTTAATCCAAAATGGATTAAATTAATTATTTTCCTCAAAATTCTACAAACAATACCCCATAATGACAACATGAAAGACGTTTGTTTGAAATCTTTGCAAATTTATTAAAAAGAAAAACCAAAATAAGCACATGTACATAAGTATTTACAGCCTTTGCCATGACACTCAAAATTGAGCTCTGGTGCATCCTGTTTCCACTGATCATCCTTGAGATGTTTCTAACACTTGACTGGAGTCCACCTGTGGTAAATTCACTTGATTGGACATGATTTGGAAAGGCACACACTTGTCTATAGAAGGTCCCACAGATGAAGTCACAGGAAGAGACAGACTTGTATCAAGTCACATATCTGAGGAAGGGTACAGAAGCATTTCTGCACCATTGAAGGTCCCAATGAGCACAGTAGCCTCCATCATCCTTAAATGGAAGAAGTCTGGAACCAGCAGCTCTTCCTAGAGCTGGCCGCCCGGCCAAACTGAGTGATCAGGGGAGAAGGGCCTTAGTCAGGGAAGTGACCAAAAACCCGATGGTCACTCTGACAGAGCTCCAGCGTGTCTCTGTGGAGGGTGGAGATCCTTCCAGAAGAATATCCATCTCTGCAGCACTCCACTAATCAGGCCTTTATGGTAGAGTGGCCAGACGGAAGACACTCCTCAGTAAAAGGCACATGACTGCCCACCTGGAGTTTGCCAAAAGGCACCTGAAGGACTCTCAGACCATGAGAAACAAAATTCTCTGGTCTAATGGCCTGAATGCAAAGCGTCATGTCTGGAGGAAACCAGGCACCACTCATCACCTGGCCAATACTATCCCGACAGTGAAGCATGGTGGTGGAAGCATCATGCTGTGGGGATGTTTTTCAGCAGCAGGAACTGGGAGACTAGTGAGGATCGAGGGAAAGATGAATGCAGCAATGTACAGATCTGGAGAGATCTGAAAATGTCTGTGCACCGACGCTCCCCATCCAACCTGATGGAGCTTGAGAGGTCCTGCAAAGAAGAATGGGAGAAACTGCCCAAAAATAGGTGTGCCAAGCTTGTAGTATCATACTCAAAAAGACTTGAGGCCATAATTGGTGCCAAAGATGCTTCAACAAAGTATTGCGCAAAGGCTGTAAATACCTTATATAAATGTGCTTTTTTTTTGTTTTTTATTTTTAATAAATTTGCAAAGATTTCAAACAAACTTCTTTCACGTTGTCCTTATGGGGTATTGTTTGTAGAATTTTGAGGAAAATAATGAATTTAATCCGTTTTGGAATAAGGCTGTAACATAACAAAATGTGGGGAAAATGAAGCGCTGTGAATACTTTCTGGATGCACTGTGTAGAAAGAAAAGCACTGGATCCCACTGTTATTTTGGTCTAAGATCTCTTGGCAGCATGAAGAATTCTGCTATATATCAGGATATTTTAGCCTAATAGACTCTGTCAGGAGGTAAAGACTTGGCCATGGATGAATGGATGCTGCAATAAACAGTCTGACTTCAAAGCATTAATGGCCTTTGTAAGCCAAATTATCCTATCTCCTGATCCTTTCAACCTCTCAGCAGCCTTCACCACAGTCAGTTACAACCCCCCTATGCTAATAACCTCAGCATTTCTGTCAGACATCTTATCATGGAAGCCCAGCTAGAATCAAATGTTGTAGATCACTGGATATCCATTGCCATGTCAAGATCTTTTGACCTCCATGGAGAACCCTCTGATCAGGCCATCTTAGAATGCAAACAACCTTGGAGTATTTCTGGACAACTATCATTCTCCCTTCATACTGCTGACCTAACCCAATCATGAAGGGTTAGTCTCTATTACATCAAAGGATCAGGCTTTTTCACTCCACAGAGGTCAATCAGGCACTTGTTCAGTCCCTTTTCATCTTGAAATTGGAATATGGCAGCAATCAGATGCTCACATCAGATTTGAAACACTGATGCTTCCATACAAGCCATAAAATGGACCATATCAAACTCCGCTCTGTACCACCTTCTATTCAAGCCACAAGCATGGCTCGACTTTATCCACCATCCCTCACATCACAAAGAGATATGAATAATGACCTTTGTCAGTTACTCAGGTTGAGGAATTAAATTCACCTGGCTGACCAATGTTCAGTCAGTGATTGCCTTCAAATGAAGACTGCAGACCTACTGTAACCAATTACTCTGCACTTGACACTACGTTTAAAAACAACAACAAAAAAACATCTTTTTTAAATTTAACTTGCACTCTATCTTGTTGGCCTAACACATTGTACCACCTACTCTGTAACAGGGTTTTAGGCCCTTCTCAAAAACACTTCTGACGGCGCATACGCCCTGACTCGAAGCCTAACCTTAACTTTTGTACATTTTCCTTAAAAACAAATCCTAGAGACTTTATAAATGCAAACTCTTTCTAGTGGAGTAAATCATGTCTCAGAATTAAATTCACAATAGATTTGATGTTTATTTGATGAAGATACTGACGTGTTTCATGTTAACTGAGACTTCCAGAAAACATAAAACATCTCAAAAATCTCTTTTCATTATCACTGTCCTTCGGGAAAACAAGCCTATCCTGGAGAATCACGCTTTCTTTCTTGTTTTCAGCGAAAACCTAGGAAAGGCAGAACTGAGGCACAGAGTAAATCATACACTTGCACCGACTAAGAAAAGAGACAACAGGATTTATGATCTATTAAGTCACACTGATGCAGTAGACGACAAAAGAATTTGGTACACTTAAATCTCTCGATGCTGAGCGAGCTCTCTTTTATCTATAAAACAGAAAATCAGATTCTTCATGAGAAAAAAAACTTCTGAGATAGTGATTGATTGCACATGCAGCTACAAACTCAAGGTACCTCAAACAATGCCATAAGTGATAACAGCTGAGTTCAAATGCAACCCCAGCTGAAGTACATGGGAACAAAAACAACACGGGGTAACAAACGTATGAAAGAAGCTATCAGAGGACTGACAGCTCTTCGGCTTTTCTCTGTTTACAACCACGCGCCTGAGTACAGCTTAGACAAACTATGATTGCATTTCTGTGTGGCACGAATCGTCTGCAACACACTGATGAAAGTGAAATGCAATGCAGGGAATTACATTTACCTCCGGTGCTAATTCGGTGTTCAAATCATTTAAAAAAAAGCAATCTGCTGCTGATTCCCTGTTTTTTCATTGGAGATGTAAGCGCAATGCAACAAAGATTTTAGTTGTCAGTGTGGAATATTTTCTGCATGTCACTAATCAAAAGCACTAGAGTTGTATTTCACATTTTCACTTCTGGCACAGAATCTTCTCTATATTTGTGTAGCGCAAAGCTGTTAATTTTATACAGTGCCCAAAAAACTACAATTCAAAAGCCAGTTGAACCTTAAAAGGCCATTAGGATTTTTTTTGAATGCATATCAAATTGTAACCACCTGCCCTGTAATATTAAAGAGGTGCAATGAAGTGCTCTAGCTCAGCCAAATTCTTCCGTGTGTGCCAGTAAAAGAGCTAATTACACCCAGTCTGTGATACCATACAAACTTTAAAGACAACAGCAAAAGTGACCAGAAATTCTTATAAAAAGGTACAATTTACAAAAGATCAACTTACAATGGTACAATGTGCTACAATCAGTAATTACAAAGCAGTCAAGGCTCCGGGTTACACTAGACTTAGTGTATGTTGGTCTTTAATGTTGGTTTATCAAACAGAACCAGTGGGTTAAATGTTATGTGCAGGGCATTTAAATGTGCCCCAATTGTATATCTAAATACAATGTATCTTTATCTGAATAAAGAATTCACTCAAGGTTAATTGTATATAACTAAGTGATAAGCTCAGCAGTTGAGAAATGCTATATGTAGGTCATTCCTGTCCTTTATCTAGGCTCTGTAGACTCATGGCTTACATTTATATTTACATTTATTCATTTAGTAGACGCTTTTATCCTAAACGACTTACAAATGAGGAAATACAAGCAAAGCGATATATCAAGTGGAGAATAATACAAGTAGTGTTACCATCCAAGATTTTTATAATTGAGTTTTAATAATTCTATAATTGAGTTTCTCAAGAGCTACATCACCTCCTGCTGTCACTTACACTGAATAACTTACACTGAATGACAGGGGACACAGTTTAAAGTCTGCTCTTACACAGGAATTAAAATTCTATGAATGGATTAAAACATGTTAATGTCCTCACAGTTAAAGATAATCCAAACATCCTCAGGTGTTACGTCCAGTCTGACATGAAAGGTACAAAAACTGAATTATATATACAGTAACCTGATTAAACAGCTTGTGAACCCAATTTCATAACCTATTCATATTGAAGCTAGCCATAATAAGCAATACAAATGGAGTCAATGAAAGGGAAAACAGCAAGTATGCCTGATTGCATATTGTACTGGTTAGTGCTTTGAGTGTAGAACCTTGTGCATGTAATTTGCCACAAGATGTCACACTGATGACAAAAATCTATTCGATTCTTTCTTCTCACAATCAGCTTTAGGAAACTCACAAAAGCAGAAATATCTAAAGCTGATTTAAGATGGATAGTTGTAACAAATCATGGATTTAAATAACACACTGCGAGTCAATTTGTGTAGGAATGTCAAACTCAGGATCTGGAGGGCTGCAGTCACACAGACATTTGGGGTTTTTAGGGACATGTTTAATCAAGCAAGATGATGGATTCCAAGAACAGATTAATTTCTCATGAATATGTAAATAAAGTCTTTCAGAGCATTCTGGAGATCCGATCCAGAGAAATTTAACCATGTGGATATTTTTTACAATGTATAGGAATCCGGGCTCATGATTTCCATATGTGTATTTCTCTGTCATTTGGATAAAATGGTAGTAAATCTTTTCTTTTAACAACAGAATGGTAAATGGCTCCAAACAGAACTATTTTAAGAGACTGGGAAACCTAAATTACCAAATAAGCCCTTGAAATGTTTTTTTTTTTCTTCTAAATGTGTATCAAGTTCTAAGACAGGTTCTAGATATAAAGATGAAAATAATGAGCAGAAATCTGGAGTCTGTATCACACACTTACTGTAAACAGTTAATAAATACAGTAGCCTACACGCCTATTAAAAAGTGTTTTTCAAGGGTGTTTGCTTAAACTGTTTTGTTTTGAGAGTTTTTATTTAGTGCTGTTTGGTTAATTAAGTTCCCTGAAATGAAAAATAAAGAGAAATGTTTCAAAGCTTTTTAATGATGGGAATGTTTCAAAGCTTTTTATTAATTGTACACTCCTTAGAATAAAGAATAAAGGATTCTTTACTTTGCACATCTCTAAGAACAACAAAGCAGTTCACTTTCAGAGCTAAAGCTTTTCACTGTGTTCTGTGAGAAAGAGAAATTTAGCCATATTGGATTTGTTTTTCATGATGATAAGAACCAGGGCACAAAACATCAATACATGTTTTTCTGTATAGAATTTGTTTAACATTGAAATGCCAGTAACTCTTCTTTCAGGTAATACACACATCGAACAGGGGGTTTCACTTTCAGAGAAGAACCCATACAGCAAACCCATGGAGGAACTGATATTACTATTATACCACGTTAAAGACCTGCGTGAAGTTGGCCCCATTGAGACTATTTTGGGTGGGGGGGCTGGGTGACCCCAGAATGACCTTTGAATATTCTTTTAATATCTCCTGAACCGAAGCAGCACAAACGAACATTTTAACGGCATAAACCAGCACAAACGGAGCACAAACGATTGAGACTATTTTGCTGACGTTCTGCGTTGGTGGGGGGACCAACTCCACGCAGGTACTGCAAAGTACACGGTCATGCTGCACGCAAAAGTTCACAGAGTGACTATATCTCCAAAAGCACACCAGAGAAACAGTCTCTGATGTGTACTAGACGCTTTAAACAGGTGAAAGAGCGCAGTTAGTTGTCACTCACTGTGGTGGCGGTGGGAGCTGCGGGTTCCAGCAGCAGCATGTCCTCTCTGTCCTCTGTCTCCTCGCTCCCGTTCCGCGCGCACACCAATGCCTCCACCATCACTATACACACACCGACCCGCGCGCGCTCGATCCGACACACACCGCCTCAGCGCATGTGTGCGACTGAGTTCTGCACGAGATCGTTCACTCACAAGAAACATGATTGACAAAGAGGAGGAGTCAGGGCTCTCCTGCCTAAACGTGCCGGATTTAAAAAGGAGAGTTAGAGGGGAACTTGAGCTCATATAATTTGCACAACAACAACAACAATTTAAAACAACAACAACAAGGAAGCATGGTGGCTTAGTAGTCAGCATGCTTTGCTTGCAAGTCTGGGGTTGGGGGTTCGAGTCCCCCCTCCGCCCTGTGTGTGCCAAGCTCTCACCCTGCCCAGGCTCCCCATGACTCTGTGTAGGATAAGCGTTCTGGGGAAATGGATAGTTAATAATAATAATAATAATAATAATAAAATCTTCAGAAACAAGTGGAAAAAGATTGTCCAGCTGCTAATTTCTTACTATACTAATTAGAATCACAAGCAGTATAGAAAATATTACAGATGAGCAAAATAATGAATACAATGAAAAGAAATGTTAAGCATACAGCAGAAACAGGCATTTTTATGAAAGCCAATTTTTATGAAAAACTGAAATATATAGATTAACATCACAGCACACATTCAGTAATATCCATCCATCCATTATTCTGTCCCGCATAAGCAACACAGAGGTCAGAGGGGAGCCTGGGGTCTATCCCAGGGGACTCTTGGCATAAGGTGTGGGACACCCTGGACAGGGAGCAAATTTGGAATTTGGAAATACCAATTTTGCAATGCAAATTTGGACAATTTGGAAATGCCAATCAGCGTACAGAGCATGTCTTTGGACTGGTGGAGAAAACCGGAGTACCTGGAGGAAACCCTGAAGTACTGGGAGAACATGCAAACTCTGTGCACACAGGGTGGAGGCGGGAATCAACCCCCCAACCCTAGACGTGTGAGCATGTTAACCACTATTGTTTGACCAACCATTGTTTTTCCCTTTCCATATACAGATACAATACATTGTTTAAAGGATGGAGAATAATTCTGGGAACTATATTTTATGAGTGAATTAAAGTGTGCATATGGACATAAATCATCCTTTATCCATGCATCCATCCATCTTCTACCACTTACTCCTTTTCAGGGTCACGGGGAACCTGGAGCCTATCTCAGGGAGCAGGCGGTGTACACCCTGGACAGGGTGCGAGTCCAGTGCAGGGCACAATCACATACACACACACACACAACCATTCATACACTACAGACACTTTAGACATGCCAATCAACCTACCATGCATGTCTTTGGACTGGGGGAGGAAACCGGAGTACCCGGAGGAAACCCTTGCAGCAGTGAGAACATGCGAACCCTGCACACACACGGCCCTGGAGGGACTCGAAACCCAGACCCTGGAGGTGTGAGGCTAACCACTAAGCCACAGTGCACCATAAATCATCATTAATTAAAAATAAATAAAGAAATAAATAAATAAACATTTTTAAAACCAGCATGTCAGAAATAAAGGTACAAAACTGCCCTTGTCACCGGGGTGGTATTTTCAAGAATACCTGGGAAGTTGCATGTGGTGTATCTTTAATTAGATTTTAGAGCAGTTTTAAATGTTCGTCGGTATTCCTTAAGATCCAATTATGTACCATAATTATTTTTTAAAGATAGAAAGTTACATACTGAAGGTACAAATTATGTACTCTTGATGGTACCCCCTTAGTGACAAGAACATATCTGAGAGCGTATTAGAAACAAAGCTTAGGTTTGCTCACCTGATTCAACACAATGTGAGACACCCTTTGGCTCAGAGGGACATGAACTCAGGAGAGAGCTGTGCTGTGATATCCTGGGGAGTGGAATGTAATGCTATAATCCCCAGTGGGCGACTGCTCCTGCACATCACTGCACACTGTCATCATTATCATCATCATCATCGTCGTCGTCATCATCATCATCTTTTGAAGTCATACTTTTTAACAGAAGCTGCCCAGGAGCTAGCAGCAGTTCCTCATAACTTGTTTCATCCTCCAACACACTATTATTCCCAACTAACTCTATGCATCAAACCCTCATTTGTGTTCTCAGAACAGCTTTATTTCTTAATACTACTGCAGGTTCTCTGCAGAGTTGGCACATGACTACATTAGTTTCTGTGCAGGAACACTAACATCAACTAATCAGTTGTCAGGAACACTGTACTAAAGGGAAGTTATCACAGGGCTCTATGACACAAACATACATAAACCTTAATAAAGGCTTATTCCAGACTTCTTCTGTCAATTTTGATGTCAACTTGTATCAAGTGGCATATTTTTCTGACCTACAGGTGTGGTGTGTCATTTTCTACTTATGTGTCAAATAAAATTACAGCAACCTACTAAGTGATTTATTAAATTTTTTTAATGTTGTTTTTCATTTTTCCAATTAATCTCACTTGGCAGGAAATGTCATATCACTATTATGTTCCAGCAGGTATTTTTATACTAATCGTTTGGGCAGAAACATTAACAAGCTACATCATCTATGTGAATGTTTGCTCAATTTGTTCTTTACCCAATATCAAATCCAACTTGATTATATCCGTTTGATGTCAGTAATTTATTGCTTGCTTTCCTTTTTTGTAAAGATTGACCTCAGTATTCATTTGCTTCCTTTCTCATAAATTCAGTCTCTCTCTCTCTCTCTCTCTCTCACTCAATAATGTAATCTACCAGTTGATTACATTTTTAAATAAATGTTTCATTCGTTTGGAATTTCTGTTAGTGGAATATGCTGGGCTCATTGCCAGTTTTAGATTTGACTCTAGACCAATAGCTTACAGAACAAACTCAGAATCCACATCTCAGTGCAAACTGACTCAATACTGTAAATAAATAAATAAAATAAAACCCTGCAATAAAGTCATGTAACGTAACACAGGCCCAAACACAGGAGCACATTTGGCAACAAATCAAAAAGAAAACAACTTTTAGAAATTGTAAATTCACAGTATGCCCTCTCGAAGATTTACCTAAATTACCCGTATGCATTTTTTTTTCTCATTACATCCCTCAAATCACTGCACACTGATCATGGGGCATTCTTGGCTCGAGTTTACTGCTGGTTGTCATGGTTTCCTTTTTCACAAGCAAATAAAAATACTATTGTAATGAATAGGCCACTTGGTAACAGCACTGATGTACAGGTGTTATGCTTCGAGTCTGTTTTCGTAGCAAGAAGCAAACAAAAGGCTGATAAAGTAAGTGTTACTAAAAAAGAAACAGCTGGGGGAACATTTTGCAATTAATTAGGTTAATTGGCAACAGGTCAGTAACATGAGTTTAAACTCAGTTTAAACATTTAATAAGTTTTCTATGTTCTATTGTGAATAACACATGGGTTTATGAGATTTACAAATGATTGCATTCTGTTTTTATTTACATTTTACTCAACATCCCAACTTCTTTGGAATTGTGGTTGTAAATATAAGTCTGGATAAGGGCATCTGCTAAATGCCATAAATGTAAATGTTACTATAGAAACAACAGTGTATTATAAAGAGTTTATTAATATGAATCTATAACTTAAGTTTCAGCTGCAATTATAAAAATTAAATCAAAACCACTGTGGTATAATTCTGTTCAGCTAATCCTATGGCAACCATTTGCATTTTTATCTTAATGAATGGAGCTTTTAGCTTGATACATATTTATGTTTAGATAGCATACTCCATTAACAGACTCTCACTTGATCAATATTTCAACCTCCTTCCATCTGGCCGCAGGTATAGATTACCCATGTGCAGAAAGGCTAGCTATGGGAGGAGTTTTGTTCTTATGGCTATACGAGCATTAAACACCTAGGTACTCAGCCAATGCCAGATGCATTGTTGTATGATGATCCGGATGTTTTTCTCCTTGTCCCCTTTTCCTCTCTATGCCTATGATTGTTTATGTTGGTCTATATGTATGACGCTGTTATGTTTTTGTACGCACCCACTGTGAAAACAAATTTCCTCTTTTTGAGGGCCAATAATATGATCTATCTTATCTATCTATCATTGCAGCGTTAGATTGCTTGTTTGAAATCAATCTATCTAGCGTTAGTGAATAGTAACGCTATAAAGATGAAAAATATCTTTTGATTTTAATTTGGCACAATGTAGGTAAACATGTCTGATTTCTGGTAATAAAAACATACCCATGAACTCAGACAGAGCAGTTCGGTAGGCTGAATAAAGTGCACAAATATCTTATTAGAATACTTATGACGAAAAAAAAAAATGAATACACTCAGCTGAATACAAAGACACATAGACGCAAATCAAATGCAGTTGCTAAGACATGTTTGTTCTCTCGGTTCTCCTTTTCACTCATATCTCTGTGCTCAGAACCTTCAATACCATGGCAACAGGATTCTTTCCTGACTATTTAAAGTATCACTGAACTTTGATCTCTCTAGGCTCCATACGTGTGTGTCTGGACAGCCCGAGTAACCAAGGACAAGGCTTAATAAAGCATAATTTATTTTTATGAGCAAACCAGCAGGAGCATTGAGAAAATGTGCTTTCTAGTGAATGCACTACTAATAATTATTAAGCGAATCAATAGAGACAAGTAAAGAAGCAGCTACTACCTGTTCTACTTTATTATTCCACCAAGTGTAAGAGTAAGTAAAGTGGATGCATGTGAAATGGAAATGTCTTTAGATCAGTAAGATGTTTACAAATCATTCTATGGAAAAAGACTATGTGTTTAGGGTTTTCTGATGAGAGAACACATGGTCACCAATGACAGACTGAAAAAGACCAAAACAATAGTTGCTCTTTTTTATTTTGTACTGCTTATAATACACAGGGTCGCAGAGAGCTTGGAGCCTCTCCCAAAGAACTAGGACACAAGGTGGGGGACGCCCTGGACAGGGTGCCAATCCATTGCAGGGCACAATCACACACACTCATGCACACATTACAAACTGGAAATCCTACAACGCACGTCTTTGGACTGGGGAAGGAAACCAGGGCACCCAGAGGAAACCCCTGCAGCATGGCGAGAACATGCAAATTCTGCATACACAGGGTGGAGGCAGGAATCAAACCTCCAACCACTGAGGTGAGATGCAAACGTGCTGACCACTAAGCTACACAAGTACACAAGACTACATAAAGAGCAAAACAAGTGCAAGAAAAGAAATACACAGAACAGAACAATAAATGCACAGGACTAACCAATAAAATGAAATAAAAAATAATGACATGTGCTTCTAGAGGATTCTCTGCTGGAAAAAGGAATACCCTTGCTTTTTCTTTAACAAAGCTCTAATTATTAGCAACACGAGCAATTTTTCCTCACAATACAGTGTATTCAAAGAGAAGCTTTTACGTAACTAAATGGGATGTGCACTAACCTTAAACTGAGAAACTTAATCTTTGCAATACAAATAACTGATACTATTTGTAGATTAAACGTAAGCACTTGATCACCTCCTTCTATTAGCCTATATTATTTACATTTTATAGCAAAAAGCTTCAGAAGTAGTTTATTCAAAATTACTTACAATGGCTTACATAATATTTAGGTGATTAAGTAGAAATTAAAATAGAAAAGGTTTACAAATAAATGTTAACAATAAAAGGTATGGACACGACCACAATAGGCGTGGGTTGTGGTCAAGGGGCAGGTGGAGGAGGAGATACAACATACAGCAGGAAACAAGAATATGTTCTCTTTAGCAAGTATCAGTCAACTACCATTTTAGAGGAGTACAGATTAAATATTGCATTAAATGAGTTGCATTCATTGAGAACCTAGTTTGCATACTTCTCATTGTTCTAGACCATATTCTAGCTTTTCTCTTCATATCAAACTTTTCAAAGTCTCAAATTTTCACTTCAGTAAGTTCTACAGCAAAACTGCTGTAATTCCTAAATTTACATTTATTTACTTAGCAGACGCTTTTATCCAAACGATTTAGAAATGAGGAAACACAAGCAAAGTGATATATCAAGTGGAGAACAATACAAGTAGGGCTACCATACAAGATCTTTTAGTTTAGTTCTAGAAAATCAAAGTATGCAGAGGAGAGGTGTAAGTGCCAGAGTAATTTATACATTTTTATTTGTCTTTTAAAGGATAATGTGGGGTTGGTGTTTTAGGGGTTCCTTACGTGCTCATGGAAGAGGTGGGTCTTTAGCTGTTTTTTGAAGATAGAGGCAGATTTCTGCGGTCTGGATTGAGGTTGGAAGTTCATTCCACCACTGAGGTACAGTTAGTGTGAAGGTTCTGGAAAGGGACCTTGAGCCACACTGTGTAGGAAATACTAAGCATTGGTCGCTAATCGATCGCAGATTACGTGAGGGATCTCCTAAAGCTTTATGCTAGCCTTATGCCTGATGTTAGATCTATAGAGTATTGCGAATTTATTCACCCTCCTCGAACTTTTCCACATTTGATAGTGTTGCAAACTGAAAGGGAAAAATCAATAATGTTACCAACATGGTATTTAACCTGCTGTGTTTATTACAGGAGTATCGTGCTCAGACGTTGAGGAGAGCACCATCTACTGGACATGAAGGAACACTGCAAGCTCCAGCCGCATACTGTGCTGTAACTAAGGATTACGCTTCATTGGCAGCATACGCATACACTCACTGGTCACTGTATTAGGAACACAAATGGAATACTGGGTAGGACTCCTCTTTGCTCTCTCCCGAAAAGCCCCCGTTCTTCATGGCATGGATTCCACAACATGTTGGAAACATCTGGTCCATGTCGACACTATTGCATTACATTGCAGCTTTGTCAGCTGTATGTTCATTTGGTAAATCTCCCATTTTTCCATATTCCAAAGGAGCTCTACTGGTTTCAGATCTGGTGACAGGGGAGGTCACTGAATGAAGCAATTACAGGGCTCACGATTTAAACAGGAAAGCTAGAGCGGGAAAAGCTAGAAAAATGACAGATTATACCATGACCCAAACATTTTTCATTTGTTTTAATTTGTGTATCTGTCTTTCCCAGCTGTCATGTTGGAAATAACACCACCGTCCCTTATACAAGCAATTAAAGCAGGAAATTGAATGTCAGACTATAAAGTGCTACAGGCTGGAAGTGAATTTACATACAAATTTAATTAGGGTAACTTTACAATGCTGTTAGGTACTCCATTGTGATTGGTCAGGTGGTGTTGAACAATATTCTATAACATTTTATAATATTCTATAATATTCTACAGCAGCTCTGATAATAGGGCCAGCTACAAGGCTTACAGGTTTATATTAATTCACTCATTCTAATATGAATCTTTTCTACACAGAACAAACTACACAGGGACTTGTGTGTGGTGGACGCTACACATAAAGAATTTTAAAAATGTATGTAATCCATGATATGGTGGCACTATCTACTGTATAGTGAGAAGTTCATTTAACATTTACGGAGTCTCTAGTATCAGAGCTTTGCAACAATCAGAAATAAAGCTGTATATGTACGTTTTCCCACACAGGAATATCGAGCAGCATTCTGTATTCTATCAAGAGCCAAAGATAGGGAATGAATGTTTTGTAGCTGTCATATTGTATGTGGAATCTAACTCGTTTTACAGATGTTCCACAAGACTAAATGCCACCAGAAACTAATTTAAACGTATGACGTGCTAATGAAAAATTATTAGCATTAACAAAATGTTGGGGTATAAGAATATAATATGTATAGAATATAAGAATAAAACATTTCGGGACACTTATTTGGAAAATAATCAACATTGGAGCGATAATGTTAGGCCATATCACACAATAAATTCAGTGATTACACCTGGTTGTGTTTTATTCTTTATTTAACCTCTGAATAATTCCTGAAGAATAAGAACATGATACAGTACATGGGCAAAAGTTTTTGGAAACCTGACCATTAACACTTGAGTTGAACTGGGAGTTTTAGGATGACCTGGAACACTGACTGTACCTTCTCACCCGACATCAGTGCCTGACCTCACTAATGCTCTTGTGGTAGAATGAGCACAAATACACACAGCCACGCTCCAAACCTTATTGGAAAACCTTCCCAGAAGAGTGGAAGTTGTTATAACTACAACGGGGGACTAATTTTGAAGTGGGATGTTCAACAAATCCATACAAGTTCTTCCACCCCTTAGCACCTTAACAAACCACGTCTTCACGGGTCTGTTTGTACACAGGGTCAGTGTCATGCTGGAACACGTTTGTACCACTTACAGTATCTCACAAAAGTGAGTACACCCCTCACATTTTTGTAAATATTTGATTATATCTTTTCATGTGACAACACTGAAGAAATGACACTTTACTACAATGTAGTGCGTGTACAGCTTGTGTAACAGTGTAATGTCATTAATATCAAAACCGCTGGCAACAAAAGTGAGCACACCCCTAAGTGAAAATGTCCAAATTGGGCCCAAAGTGTCAATGCTTTGTGTGGCCACCATTATTTTCCTTAACCCTCTTGGGCATGGAGTTCACCAGAGCTTCACAGGTTGCCACTGGAGTCTTCTTCCACTCCTCCATGACGACATTACAGAGCTGGTGGATGATAGAGACCTTGTGCTCCTCCACCTTCCATTTGAGGATGCCCCAAAGATGCTCAATAGAGTTTAGGTCTGGAGACATGCTTGGCCAGTCCATCAGTTTCACCCTCAGCTTCTTTAGCAAGGCAGTCATCATCATGCTGGAATACTGCCCTGCAGCCCCGTCTCTGCTTTAGTATGTCACAGTACATGTTGGCATTGATGGTTCCCTCAATGAACTGTAGCTCCCCAGTGCGGGCAGCACTCATGCAGCCCCAGACCATGATACTCCCACTACCGTGCTTGACTGTAGGCAAGACACACTTGTCTTTGTACTCCTCACCTGGTAGCCGCCACACACGCTTGACACCATCTGAACCAAATAAGTTTACCTTAGTCTCATCAGACCGCAAACTTTTGGCCATATGGTGTACCTTTAATGATATCCTATTTTACAGTTGAGCCCAAAAATTTGCATCCCCCTTGCAGAATCTGCTAAATCTCAACAGTTAACATAATAGGGATAATAAAAATCCCATGTTAGCCATTTTACATAACAGATGTTTACATATAGCCCACAAGACAACAGCTGAATTTATAAATTTATAAAAAAAAATTACATTTATAAAAATTACCCTGTTCAAAAGTTTACATACTCCAGTGTGTCGTTACCTGGAGGATCAACGACTGTTTTTTTTTGTTTTGTGATAGCTCTTCATGAGTCCCTTGTTTGTCTGGAGCAGTTAAACTGCCCACTGTTCTTCAGAAAAATCCTCCAGGTCCTACACATTCTTTGCTTTTTCAGCATCTTCTGCATATTTGACCCCTTTCTGGCTATATGATGTTTATATCCATCTTTCCACACGGAGGATAACTCAGGTACTCGTACACAACTATTACATAAGGTGCAAATGTTCACCGATGCTCAAGATGGCAACACGATACATTAAGAGCTGGGGGTGGGTTTAAAATTTTGAAATGTAAAAAAAGTTACAAAATCTTTAAACAAAATAACAATTTACACCGATCATCCTGTTTAAAAGGTCTTCTGTGGGATCAGACCGGCCGGGTTTACCTTCGCTCCCAACGTGCATCAATGAGTCTTGGTTACCCGTGACTCTGACATCGGGTCACTGGTTGTCCTTCCTTGGACCACTTTTGGTACGTACCAACTACTGCATACCAGGAAGACCCCACAAGACCTGCCGTTGTGGAGATGCTCTGACCCACTCGACCAGCCATCACAATTTGGCCCGTTGTCAAAGTCCCTCAGATCCTTACACTTGCCCATTTTTCCTTCTTCCACACATTAACACTTGTTATTTGCTGCCCAATATATCCCAGGTGATATATTGATAGGTGCCATTGTAACAGGATGATTAATGTTATTCAGTTCCCCTGTCAGTGGCTTTAATGTTATGGGTGATCAGTTTACATGGCATGCATTAGTCCTGAACATAAATGCAGCCAACATCTATGCTGGTTTATCAACACATGAATGGCATTTCTTCATAATTAGCTCCTTATTATCATGTACCAATGTCATCATACTCCACAAACCTCCTACACAAACCTTCTCTACATTTTGCTGTAATAAACAGTTATTCAGTGATATAGTTACCCTGGCTACTTGGGACAAATTTAACTACTTGCTCAATAACACCAGGGGCTTAAAACCATTCAACTTCCAGAGTAGGTATAATTAAATGATCAGCAGACACTGAATTAAACACACATTTTGTACAGGAGCTTTCGACATCTCTGCCCGTGTCCCAATCAAACAGTATTTTCTGAGGCTCAAGGGCTTGATAAGGGAAAGGTTTGTATTCCTGACTAGATATGAACAGTTATTATTTAAAAAAATTCTTATGAATGTGAAAGAATAACACTCAATATACAAAAATATTTATAACATGCTGCTGTGGGAATTTTTTTAAAGTAGTGAAGACCATCAGTTTTTAACCATCAAATGCAATAAGGACTCTGAATAGGGAATTCTAACGACATGCTGAAGCTATGCTAATTGGAATTTGCCGCCTTTTCAAAAAAGACTTCATAATTTGGTGAGGTTCACCAGTGAAAGGTAATAAAAATTCAAATCCATGTTAGAAGCATTTCTGCTTCGCTCCTCATTAGAGCACAATATCGCTTTATTGCAAAAATACCAGTTCCATTTTCTACCACAGCATTTACAAACAAGGTTCAAACTAGAATTATCTCCATGTTCAAGACTGAAGACTATGAATATCTGTATATACATATGTATTTACATCGTTCAGGGTTTTTTAGCCTGTCTGTTTCACTTCATTTCCATAAAAAAATAAAGAGAAAAGGGAACAGACAGCTGACTACTGCATACAGTACTGTGTCCAATACATCTGGCAAAACTCATCTTCACGTTAAACGTCTTGGACCAAAAAAAAAAGTGTCTAAAATAGCAAGAGCAATGCAAAAATACTCACCTCCAGACAACAAAATTAGACTTTTTCTTTGTAAATGTAACTCAAGAGAAAAAAACTAGACAAACTTTTCAATTCAGTTAGATTCATAATGCTTTCAAACCATTACTGAACATGTAAATGCATTTAAGGACGTCATTTTAAAGATTATAAATGTTACACGAGTAAAGAATCCAGCATTCGGCGACTTCTCTCAGACTGTTTCATCTTTTTAGAAAATACACCTTCATAAGACGTACTGAATAAAACACATTTCTAGAAACCAGTGGTTCTCAAAGTGGAATACGTGAAGCATAGCCAGGGGTTTTCTTGTGTTTTTTTTTTTTGCTGTGGTGCAAAATTTAAGCCAGTTTATAAAAGCTATTCTACTTAATGATTTCTTCGTTATTAACCTGTCTGATTGGTCATTTGAGTTAATAGCAGTAGATTCCTGAGTCAGACAGGACACTGACGTCAGACACGCCTCCTGATTGCAAAAACATAGTGGAAGAGCAAGCCAGAATTAGTTTTCGAAAATGTCGTGTTGTGCTGTTGGGTGTCAGAATTGTACAAGCAGTCAAACACATTTGGGGTCGTCCCCGGCATCCTGTCCAACTAGACACCTTTCCAAGCCAGTTATGGTTACAGGCATTTAGGAGAGATAACTGGTCTGAGGAGCTCCATGTCTTTGCTGGCCCCGTTACATCTCAGCGAAGTCTCTATCTACCGGATCAGTAAAGTTGACATGCTAACTATGAATGGTTTAACAGATTTAACTTGCTAGTTAGCAAACACGGCCAATTTATATTCCTTACCCAAACCGCCTAAGATTTTACATCAATAACTAGCTAACGCTAGATAGCTAGGTCGTGTTCTTACTGAGAAGATGCCAATAATGGATGCATTTTCCTAGCCGACTCTGTGGCTTTCTGTGCCACAACATCCTCCGTCAAGAGACTTGCATACCTAGGTTCATTTCTTTCTAGTACAAACGCTCAGTGTTTCAATGAGATATGTATATACAGTCTATCCAGCCAATGAAGACTTGATCACCACTTAGCATAATTTCAGCCACTTACACAGGGCCAAGATATAAAAACCTTCTAGAGTTAACATCATTGGAAAATGTTACTTCAGCTGAATAGCACTCCCTGTCTTTTAGCGCTAATCCATAATAAGTGGATAATATTTTAGCCAACGCAGATCCGATTCCTGAATAAAATTCTTGATAGATTTTTCATTCAAACTATAGCTTAGAAAAATACAGAAGTAGCATCGGATTGCTAACCTACTCGGGTCTTTTTGCAACCAGGTAGCGCACGCGCAGGTCGATAAGCCGAAAAACAGGTTGGCCTATAAATAATGTCAGCTTGACTGTAATGTGTTCTGTCAGTGGAAGGTTCATTAATAAAACGCTCTGAGGAGCCTTAAAAAAAGGTCACAATATTACTGTACGTAATTAATAACCTAATATTCACATAGGATTATGTTCATGAAATAAATCTGTACTGTAGTGGTGTGTGGAATTTATTTGACAGTTTAAGGGGTCCCCGGCTGCACAAAGTTTAAGAACCACTGCAAAACTATAGAAAGGCAGGATTTGGTGCCAAAATCAACAGGAGTCCCAGGTTGATAAAAGTTTGTCTCTCTCTGCTCTCATGTCCCACTGACTGCGAGGAACGAAACCAAACAAGCCAAGTGCCAGTTTCATTTCCACAGCCTTATACGTGTAAGTAAGTGCATAATTACACTTTTAGAGGTCAGTACTTCATGAAAATACTTATATATTCAGTATCAGTACAGCATAGAAAACTATATATGACTAAATTTCAGATATAGATATATAGATTACGCAGTTACACATATAAACATTGAAATATATCCCAGAATTATGGGAAATGTACATTACAACAGAGTTACACTTTCTAACTTAACACTTGTGAAGTGCACTAAACCGGTGTTAACATAGTTAAGCAAAATCACTAAACTCAGGCTAGTATACGGCATTAAGTTATAGGAACACAGGCCTTGCGACATTGCATATACATTTTGTAGCAACTGCAGCTGCACAGGTTTTAAGCATGACTGTAAAACTTTTAAAAGCATCCATTTAGTGGTTACTGCTCACTAAATCCACCACGACATGCCTTTTAAGCGCAATGTGTTCTGATATGGGACAAGATGAAATACTGAGTTGGATGGGATAATATTTGGGCAGTGGCCTGGGAAAACGCTTATTTGACATTTCTACTATATAGAGTTCTGGACACTTATGATCATATCTCAAGGACAAGCAAAGTTAACATCTGGTTACTTTCAAACGTGAAATAGAAAACTTTATTTAAAGATTTCATTCACCGCAGTGCAGGAGCATCATGGATATTTTGACAGCGTGTATCTGAATCAATATAAACTGAATTGATTGGGTTCATGTCTGTTTCGCGATGGCACATAACTATACAACTGATGAACCCTAAAATGCCAACCCCACATTATTAATATATATATATTTAGCTTGTATTTCCTCACTTGTAAGTCACTTTGGATAAAAGCGTCTGCTAAATGAATTAAAGTAATGTAAATGCTCACTGTGTTTGGAAATAACACTTGAACAGTAAGGCTTTAGACACCTTAAGGTAGACTGACTTTCTTTTTTGTTTGCTAAACTGGCTTCCTCAACAAGATCTTTGCAGAAATCTAGAACGAGTAAAGAAATAATAATAAAAAAAATTCTATGCATTTCCATCACTTTTTGGCTGCCAGAATTCAGCCTCTGCCACATCTGATGGGTTTTCCCAGACCACCACACGTTTAGAGTAATTTTGTAAAGATGAATCAATACGGGTATCTATATATCAGTAAAGTCTGACAGCACATGTGCATCTCCTTATCATCACTGTTGTACTCCTATTTTAAAAAAGTAATCGGTCCGTACAGGATTTCTCAGAGGGTTTTTTGTTTGTGACTGTTGCGGGCAAAAAATTTCGCAGTGATGTTTGTTGGTCAATGAGACCGTTTAGCTGTACTCACGTTCGACGCATGTGAATCGAAGAGAGCTTTGGGTGAATGTGTATTGTGATGTCACATGACGCGTCTTGGCCCAAATCTGTAGAAAAGCCTAAGAATATTGTGGAGTTTGTTGATTTTGCGTTCGTTTCTGCGACCGTAAAATCCAGGCGTGACTGAGCAACAAAACGCATTTCTCTCCCTCCAGACTTCACGGCAGGTTTTCAGTTAAAATCAAAACTGGACACCAAGTCATATCGCATTGCATCAGATCAGCTCGATATTGTAAATTTAGGCTTTAAATGTGTGCTGTATATTGGATATGTTGATCACACTGTATCTATTACCCTCCTGAACATGTTTGAAGGTGCAGTTTGAGATACTTAAGCGTGTCTCCTGACCTAAAATTTTAAAGGTGCCTTAAAAAAAAAGAAAAAGAAAAGAATGAATCGTGAAATTATAGTGCATTGGATTGAGCTAGTTTCTGTCTTTATTTTTCCGGTGCAGTCGGTACAGACCTGCTCGGCTCTGCCCGTTTTTCCTTCAAAGGCAACTCACAAGGCATGTGTAGTTTCAACAAAAGGGGTCAACTGGGGAATAAGAGAAGTCAGGTAGATCTACCTCTCAGGCAGCAGAGGGCTCTAAAACACTTCTCCTTTAACTGAAGGTATTTAAGCCATGCGCTTGCACAAATGGACTAAATCTAAACAATTCAATCCTAAATACTGAAGTAATCAGAAGCATCTCGTGGCTGTATATTGTGATGCCGCTGTGAGTAAATTGGTCTGCGTTCAAGGTACAGCTTTGTGCATTAGGTCTTCTAAATGATACAAAATTCTCAGCTCACTTCACAGTTTTGCTTTCAGGTTTGTTTTTTAAATACAATAATAAATACCTGCCAGACGCAGTGTATGTTTAACCTTTAACAAGCCCTAACCCTTCATTAATGTGGAACAAAAAAAGCTTCAGGTGTTATTCTGAACTGCTGTACCTGGCATGTTCGTGACTAACACTGATAGTTCAGATTTATTTTAAAACTCTTTATAATGCCTTTCCCTGAAAACCCTCCGATAATTATTCATGTGACAAGTGTGAGTATTTTTACACTGAAAAAGACAATCCAATTATGTCGAGTGTGTTTTTCCAGTGAGCCACTTGGCATGTCATGAAACTATAACAGAAAACGCATGAAAATGTTCTCTCTTCACTTCTCATCGCATTTTTCTACTCCACTGCTATTACCTCGTTCACATTACACAATAGTTTCTAAACATTTTCTTATAATTTACTTCACTCTGCTTTGTCTAGTATGCTATACAGAAATCTATAATAAAACGAGGATCTGTCAAGTTATATAATCCAGGCTATCTATGGTTCAGTAATTCAAAAATAGTAAGTTCTGTCTTAGTCTTGTCTTGAATTTGTGCTTCGTGGCCTCATAAAAAAATGCACTCTTACCAAAACACTGTAGTTAAATACCAATCTCATTGGCAGGTCACTCAAGGAAACGATTAAAGTTCTACCCATTGTGTTAATTCAATAAAACACGACCAAGAAGTCTAAATCCAGAGTCTAAAACAGTCTTCATCCGGCAGGACGTGCACAGTGCAGATGTGAAGCATCACACCTTCAGTTAGAGGCCATTCTTCATCAGCAAAAAAGTGTGTGAAAGCAGGACTCAAGCAACAGGGCAAGATGAAGGAGATAAATGCAGTAAGTGAAAGACAGAAGTGGGCTGGTGTATGACTCTCCTTCATTCTCACTTATCGTCATGCAGATGTGTATATGTGTGTGTGTGTGTGTGTGTATGTATGGGATGTGATTATGTACATGTACATGAAGCTGGCATTTCCATGAAGTGGTGCTCCACTTTGCTTAATTGGCCTGCCTGTAGCGATTTCTGTAAGCAATGCAGGCCTGGCAGTAGGTGCCCATGGACTCAGCTGGAGACTGCTGGCACAGGGAACACAGCTGCATGTGGGAACCACGTCGGGTTCTGGACGGCTGGCCATCCGGGTGACCTGTTCTGAAAGTAGAAGTCCTCCAGTCTGCCTCTGGTGGCATATCCATACGCATGGGCTGAGCAGTGGGGACAGACTGCTGTCTGGGTAAGCTGGCACGTTGAAATTGTTGTTGAGAAATGTCCACAGGTCTGCTAGCAGGTGCTGAGCGTCCAGAGTGAGCCAGGGTGGCATAGCGGGGATCTGTGTAGCTCCAGGCCTCAGGGCGAGCAGTTAGTCCGACTCTGGCCTGAGGCATGCGTGGCACAGAAGGAGACGATTTCCGGGGGGCCCGAGGAAGAGTGCTATAGCTCATCACCACACTGTGGGAGTTGCCGTGGGCAAGAGCTTCGCCCCGGTCAAGCACAGCCAGAAACCTGTCGACTTTTTGGGGATCTCCTGCGGACACTAGCAAGCAAGAACAAACATTTCAGATCATTTTCTCTATAAACTGAAATTTAATTGGAGTATTATCCAGTATTATCAGTAGCAGTACAACTATCGGTACATGTCTGCACTAATTTAGCAGGCTAAATCTGATTGGCTGTTCAGTGAATAAGCGTAGGAGGAGGGAAACTGATGTGAGCATAGCAACCAAACTGTGCTCTTTGACAGAGATGGCTATATTATACAGAATTAAGGTTGGAAACTAAACTCAACAGGGTGTTCAATGTATAAAAGCTGATCTGCACTGACAGGTAAGTGACATCCAAGGCCTTCAAACATAAGGCCCTTTGATTTACAAAATGTGATGAAGATAGACATTAACAGCATTGGGGAGTGACAGCTGCCATGTCACACTCTCAGACCAGGGTGTGTGTTTGTAGTGAACAGTGTGTGATGAGATGTGCCGAGGCAGGGGAATCATATGGTTACCTGGGTGTCCTCGAGTGGGCCGCTGCAACGTAGCTGGAGGGGGAGGTTGCTGCTGAGGTGGGTGCAGGTACTGGTGCTCAGGGTGGTGGGTGAAAACTGAAGGATTGTGGGTAACGGGTGCGGCATGCAGGGAGGTGTCGGAGTGGTGAGGGTTCAATCGAGGGTCCACATGCTTAGCAATTCTCGAAGCAGGAGAGTCCTTTAAATGGATACCAAAATATACGGCACCAGACGAGTGAGGGAGAGAGAATGTTGACGAGAGAGAACATGAGATGAGGTGAATTAAATATCCATTTAGCCAAGACTGAAACCGAATTTCAGGAAACATTGAGCTGAACATCGAACACATGTGCCAAACGTCATATTCACCATGAGGTTGTACTTTACTTTTTGTTATTTTCAGTTAAATACATTCTGTGGCTTACTATTTGGTGCATCCTCAAATATTTAAAAATAAAAAAATTATGAAACCATATAATGCAACAAAAACACAAATCAATGAGATGTTTGGATTAACAGTGACATCAGATGAATGCATGCAGAGGCAAGACACATACGTAATGCACACCTGAGGGTCCCATTTAGCATGTTTCATTTCAGTGACTTCACACCTTCATGCATATTTTGTGCGTGTGTGTGAAACTTACAAAGCTGCGAGAAGGAAGAAGGTTTTCGGCTCGCCCTCTGATGACGGTGCCACTCAGACTGCGAGCGATGCGACGCAGATTCTCAGCACTGTACATCTGATCCTCACCCGCTGGTATGACACGCGCCGTAGTTGTAACAGGCTTGGGGGAGGGGGCAAAAAAAAAAACACAGTTAAAATTTTACACCCTAATTAGCAACATTGAGCATTATCACTCCTTTCATTGTCAATTAATCTCAAGCACACACACAGCTGAGCATGAATGCATGTTCACCGACACACACCCGTGCATCACTCACTCTGTGTGCAGGAGCGCTGATGTATTCTGGTGTCCTGTAGGCACTCCTCTCAATCTCAGCAGTGGGTGTTTTGGAGCGGCCAAGCGAGCCCGAGTGTCCAGATGCAAGTCTGCGTGCAGCAGCTGGTCCTGCAGAGAGGAGGTCATACTCAGGAGAGGCTTTAAAATAACTCAACCTTATTCTACATGTACTCCTGTCATAGCGCTTAGACGACGAGACAAAACTGATGCCAGAGCGCAAAGAAGTATACTTTGGATTTAATTAACGAACGGTGTATTTCAATGATGCCTGAAATTGTTAAAAATAAAAAAAAACAAAGGAATAAAAGGTGATTGGGTGGTGTGTCAGTCACGGTTACCACCGTGAAATTATTTTCCAAGAACTGCATGTTTTTAATTACAGCAAGTGTTTAATTCCTCTTACATCAACAGTTAAGATCCCTTTGTCATTTACTTTAGAGCAGCTATAAACAGTACTCTTGAAGAAAAAAAACTTTTTCTTGTTAAATAACAACACGTTTTTGTAATCCATTTATTTTTAGACTTGTATTGTATGTGGATCATCTGCCATACAAGTCCCTGTGCAAATTGTTACTTAAGAAGTGAGAGCACATTAATATGAAGCTGTGATTTACAGCCACCATTACGATTAGAGCTGGTACAAATTGAATCAACACCTTCTGACTGATCAAGTTTCAGAAATCAGTGGGGCTTTGTATATTTACATTTGCACTAAATGACATTTTCTTAATATACAGATTTTCTAGCATTTCCATTAAAATAGGTACATTTTGACAAATTTTACTGGACAATATTTTGTATTTTAAATCTACCAGTAGAATTAGAAAATGAGATACTAAGATCTAAACTGTGTCCATCTAACTCCTAAATGCGAGCTAGTTTATATTCTATATCTATACAGCGTTTTAATGAAAATGAAAAGTCATAGCATGGAGCAACTCCATACCAGAGTATTTATACTTTCTAAAACTGCAACTGTTTTCATAAACACTGCTTATCCTCAGACACTTATTCCCAATATGATCATAGTGAACACACTTAGTACTGTAGGGGGCTTTCACACTGGCAGCTTAGACGAAACAGAGCACGGGTTGCATGAACAATTGGTAATGTGAAAGCCATCATGCGGACCTGGAAGTGCACGGCGATCCCAAACCCGAGACTACTTGTAGGAGGTGGTCTGAGTTCGGTTGCGCTGGAACGGTGCCGCGATTCCCTTGAATGTGAACGCAACTCGTACTCAGGAAGTAAAGTGACCTGTGCATGTGTTTTAGCTATCGACGACATCATGAGTGGCAGGGGAACGTTGTGAGACACAGAAGAGGTCTGCTGCTGCACATAATATCTGTTTGGCCAAAAATGTAGTAGGTCAAAAATGCTGATTCATGTTGTGTTCCCCATGCGCATTTGTGATGATTTAAGACGAACGCAAATGCACCGAAGTTGGATAGAATCCATTGTCTGAAACTAGACCAACGCTGTGGGGGCACACTCGGATTCGGACTGCAGCAAACGTGCCCAGTGTGAAAACCACCGTTGTCTTTACTCTTCTACATCTGTATATAGTAAACATTTATAATCCCACTATCTGGTGTTACCAGAAGAGGATGGGTTCTTGCTCAGGTTGTCTCAGGGAGTTTTTCTTCCCACAGTCGCCTCTGGCTTGCTGATCTAAATCTACATCTGGATTTCAACATAATGCAATTGATTCAACATGTAAAATGTATTCATCTCTCATAAGCTGCTCCTTCCACACCTCCCTGACCTTTAACCCTTAACTCTACTTGTCTGAAGTAAATGATTACCTTGTCTCCCAGTGGGATTTGGACTGGGCCCACAAGAGGCTCGTGGTTTGCTGGGAGCCCGCAAGCTGGCTCTGTAGAGCGAGTCGAGTTCAGACAACTCTTCACAGGGCGAGCCACAGGGCTGCGAAGCATTTTGGGAGTTGTAGTATCTGGTGACATTTTCAGCCCAGCGCTCTACAGGCATGGGCCTGGCTGGCGAGGTGGAGCGTGGCATGAGGCAGGGGGATGAAGGGGAAGATGACATGAAGTTCTGCGTTGGTGGAGCGGTATCGGTGCACTGTGATGGCGGAGGATTGAAGAGTGATGACTGTTGTGAGTGGAGCATCTGCGGTTTCTCCTCTAAGCTGTACTGATCAGAGGAAAAGGAAGAGCGGGGGACACTGAAGCTCCGGGACATAGGCGGGTGATGACTGTGCCTATGTGTGTGAGCTTCGGGTCCGTCTCTGGCTGGCATCTGGGAAGCGTCGTTTGCTGTGAACATGGATGCAGAGCTGGCGCTGGGTTTACTGGTTGTGCGGGCAGAGGCAGGGGAATGCTCCTGAGAGTCTGAGTGAGACTGTTGATGCAGTTTGTTATCGATGGATGAAGGACGTTCAAGGCTCTCTCTGAAGTAGGAGTGGGAGAGATCAGGAGGGGGTGGAGCAGGAGAATGGGGTTTAATTGGGGATGATAATGGTGGGCCTAAGGAAGCTTCTGAGAGCGCATCCACAACCTCCTCTTGAGCTTCTGTCAGAAGTATTTGGATCTTGACAGGTTGTTCACTAGAAAATAAAAAGGAATTAAAATGACCACTTGCACAGCAACGAGTAAATACTTTCTTCCAAGTAAACTCCTGGCAGCGAATATGGTTTAGTCTATTGTTCAGTATTCAGGCGCGTTTCCCCTGCAGGAACCCAAGAACTTGAGGTACACCGGAGGAACCAGGGTTGATCTTCGTTCAGAGACCAGAATACCCACAACCTTTCAGTTCCTGTTTCAGAGTACGTACTTTTACTGAGAACAAAAATTGGTGTGTCTTTGTATACTAAATGTCACTGATGAGTCAAATGCGTTTTACTGAACAACCAACTCATTTAAAGAATCTGCATTTATAGTGGAGCTTGAAAGTGAAGGTGCTTTAGAATTGTCTATATATCTGAAGAAATTTAACCTAAATGTCATCAGATTTTCACACAAGTCCTAAAAGTAGATAAAGAGAACCCAATTAAACAAATGAGACAAAAATATTATACGTGGTCATTTATTTATTGAGGAAAAAGATCCAATATTACATATCTCTGGGTGGCAAAAGTATGTGAGACTAAGATTAGCAGTTAATTTGGAGGTGAAATTAGGTGTTTTCAATCAATGATATGACAATCAGGTGTGAGTGAGCGCACTGTTTTATTTAAAGAACAGGGATCTATCAAAGTCTGATCTTCACATGTTGGTGGAAGTGTATTATGGCATGAACAAAGGAGATTTCTGTAGACCTCAGAAAAAGAGTTGTTGATGCTCATCAGGCTGGAAAAGGGTACAAACCCATCTCTAAAGAGTTTGGACTCCACCAATCCACACTCAGACAGATTGTGTACAAATGAAGAAAATACAAGACCATTGTTACCCTCCCCAGGAGTGGTTAACCGACAAAGATCACTCCAAGAGCAAGATGGCTAATAGTCACAGAGGTCACAAAGGAACCCAGTGTAACAAAAAAAAACATCTAAAGGCCTCGTTCACATTGTTAATGAGTCCACCATCATTAGAACACTGAACAACAAATGGTGTGCATGGCAGGGTTGCAAGGAGAAAGCCACTGCTCCCCAAAAAAAGAACATTGCTGCACTTCTGCAGTTTGCTAAAGACCATGTGCACCAGCCAGACTATTGGAAAAATGTTTTCTGGACAGAATCCCAGAGTGAAAGCTGTTCTGTACTGAGAAACGGGCTAAAATTCCTCCAAGCCAATGTGCAGGACTGATCAACATTTCTGTATCTGGGTCACACCAGATACTGAAAGGTTCACATACTTTTGCCACCCACAGATACGTAATATTGGATCACTTCTCTCAATAAATAAATGACCAAGTATAATATTTTTCTCTCATTTGCTTAATTAGGTTTTCTTTATCTACTTTTAAGACTTGGGTGAAAATCTGATGATGTATTAGGTCATATTTATGCAGGTACATACAAAATTCTAAAGGGTTCACAAACTTTCAAGCACCACTGCAACTAAAACAATTATGAAAACCATTTTTTAATACTGGCTTTTTAGATATGTTTACATATGCATTGCTCTTGTTTTGCAGGGAAAAAGCCAAACTAAAACCGACCAAGATTAATTCAGTCTTAACTTTATACTCCTATAATTTTTTGCCCACAGCTGCTGCACCACAGTGGAACAGAAAACCAGCAACTTGAGTGTGTTCAGAACATTTTAGTTCCTCGCTTTAGTTCGAGAACCTCAGTGGAAACACGCCTCTTCATTTACATAAATGATGCAATGCGTCCCCTGTGCAACCAACACAATCACCAGTAAAACTTGGTGTCATTCTCTCATTCTTCTTCTCCTGTCAATCTCCTGCCTGTTCATTAGGCAGCTCGTCTTCTCTTACAGAGGTGCATGTGCAGGCGCTCCGGCTGGAGGCGGTCCATACACACACGCACACACACCAGAGCCAGCAGCAGGTACCTGATAGGCAGCTTTTGCTCCTGCTCTTCCTCCCTCTCCTCCTTCTCCTCTTGCTGCTGCTGTTGCTGCTTCTCCTGCTGCTGCATGCGCTGTTGTAGGCCTCGCGCCCTCCTCATACACTTTTGCAGTCGGGGCTCAGGCACTGTCCTGCCCTGCCCGTTAGCACTGCCCTCATGCATGGTATGCCTGAGTTTAGCTTCAGCAGCAAATACAAAATGAAAGGAAAAGGAAAACAAATAATAATAAATGAATGAAAAGATGCAGAAAAAGAAAACGTTTTTGTCATGGGATGCATGCAAACATATATTTGGTAGTAACGAAAGTATCACATAGGGCTGGATAAGGAAGGGAAAGGAAGGGAGAATGCTGGAAAATTTGATCAATGTAACCTTTCACAAATGTTAAACAGTAACCCTTTCCAGGAAAAAAAAACTGATGTAAATCGTGATGAATGTTAAGTTTGCAAAAGTAAAATGAGTTGCGTTCAGCCATGGAATGAAATTAAAACAAACTGTAGTCTGAATCAAAAAGTAAAAAAAAAAAATAATAATAACAGAAATAAGAATCATTTGAAAATCCCTGCAGGCTTCAATACGAGCCTAATTCCTATGTAAATATAGAGAGATGAGAACTCTCGTGTGAGCTCAGTAAACCTGAGAGTGATTTCACCAAGTGCACAGGGGAACTTGTTCAACACAGGCAGAGGAGAAAGGTTGAGGTAACATGATATACAAATGGGAATAACACAGAAGACGTGTGTGTGTTTCAGTCAGTCACACTTTACCTAAACATTCATACATGGAGACAAAGACAGGACACACACCCAGCATTAAGTTGAGGGCTGCCTGGTCACATGTGGACCACAGGGATGACACACAGACACGCTGACATTTACACACCGGCACAGACCCCCAAGATCCGAAGAAGCATATTAAGAGGTTGCCCTAGAGCTATGCCCCGCCCACATTCCCATTGCTATCTATTGCCTCATTTTATATATATGACAGCAGAGACGTGAAGACACTCTCCCTCGAGAAATTCTCCCTTGTCGCGAGCTGTAACGTGACATGCTACGAAAGAGTTTAGCATGTAAAACTGAAAGAGCGTAGCGTGTTGTGGGATTGATTTTTTTTTTTTACACTTCCGACAAATGACAAGATAGAGGAAAGGAAGAAGGAAAGAAATTGCAAAAGAAAGAACGCAGCATCATAACATGCACAGACTGATAAAAATAAATAAACAAACCAACCCAACGGGTTTCCAAAAGTGAAAAGCTAAGTTTAGGTTTATGGCAGTGACTCAGCTTCCTAGAGAATTACTATGGCAACTAATGATGATGTCAAGGGAAGGTACAGCTCAGAATCCAGATTTAGATTAATGTTTATATGTGATGTGAGCTGAAAAAAAAAGAAAGAAAGAAGCCAAAATATACAATATCAGCAGCTTTAGTCAAGCTTCAACATGTCTCAAAACACTAGTCTGGATCTTGTCAGGATTTCCAAGACTTGTAGGAACCCTGGGCTTTATAAACTAGGAGACCTTTACGAAGACGTGTTCAATGTGTCTTGACAAGGTGACTGATCATACGCAATGCGTTTGTGAGTAAAACTGCATTCATATTACCGAATCACAGACGTACAGCAATTCCCCAGTACTACAGCGTTATTTTCACAGACTTTAATGATGTCATGGATAATTTTTTTTATTTGGTCACTACGCTACAAATGTTCAGCACTAATACAGTTAGCGGAGTGCATTAGATTTGTGTATAAGAGGCTTACAGAAACTAGCCAATCTAAAAGAAACCCTAAATATCTAGTGTGACCTTCTGCTCGGGACAAATGAGATAAAGATACTCAGCTCAAAGACACAACTCTTCAAGACAAATCATCATTTTTGAAAACGATGATGCGGTAATGCACGTGCTGTACTACAAGGTCTGTACAAAGTCTGCAATACTTAAACACAGATAAAGGAAAAGCGCGCACACACACACACATATATATATATAGACAAACACGTGGTGGAGATGGCACATGTGGAAGAATTCTGAAGGTAGGTTAGTGCTACTTACACATGGCTTCGTTTACCACAGAGAGTGCGGCAGCGACCTCGCCTGCCTGTTCCAGTCTCAGAGACTGATCTAACAGAGCTTCAGCGTCCAGCACACACCGCTCAAAGCCGTCCCCTTTACCTGCAGACGACACGCAACACCAAAGCACTGCGTCACACTGAAGCCCAGATACCCGCACACCTACACACCCACGCACAGACATTAACACGTGCACGCAAGCATCCACAAACACACAAAGCTGGCTACTGGTTAGTGTCACACCCACAAACACTCCCATATGCAGCCCCAAGCAGCAGCAATGCCCCAGAAATGCCCCTGGCTCCGCTCCTCTCCTCCCTTAGGGTTTAACACTGTTAAGACTCTAACCCTGGTTTTGCAGTTCATCCAGGTCCATGAACTTGCTGGGATTGGGGTTGAAGCCCATGGCTGCTTCCTTCTCTTTCTCCTTCCTCCTGTGCAGTTCCTGCTCTCTTGCCCTGCGCGCCACCTCCTCCTGGAGCTCGTCCAGCTCGCTTCGGCCCTCGGCGGCTGCATACACACGATTGTAATTCAGACACGATTGTCACTTTCACTGACCCTCGTCACTGTAGCCAAATAATACACCTACCATTAACCTTAACACCAAAAAACAAAGGATTTGTTTTTTAAAAAAATTTTTAAAGATCTCCACAAGTTAGGTTACTTTTAAATGAAAGTGAATAGAAATAATGATCAAGTACGATTAGAATACAACATACACATTACACACCCAAACTCGTATGACTGCTTCCTTTGATGGAGGCTTTGACATCCTGCAAGAGGGAACTGCTGCTTTTCGACTTCTGTACACCATTCCACGTAGTGCCGACACCGGAGGGTTGCTTTATTACAGCCGCATCTTTTACACTGGGACAAGCATACGAGAAGCCATGATCAGTAGGTGTCTCTGCAATATGTTCTGTATTAAAATGTGACCAACTGCAAGAAAACATCTGTGATTTTGTAAGTAAAGCTACACTCGTATGAGCGCATATAACCGTCTCTACTTGCACAACTACAAGCAATATGTACGCCTGCATTTGGTAAGTGTGGCTCAGTTTACAGAAGAGTAAAACAAGCAGAACTGTGAAGAGAAATGTACAGTCTCCCCTGAAACTACTGGAACAGCAAGGCCAATTCATTTGTGTACGTTATACACCAAAGACCGATCAAAAGATGGATATGAGACGAGAGTTTAGGATTTCAGCTTTTATTTCCTGGTTCTTATATCTAGATGTGTTAACAACATAACATTGAACCTTTCGTATCAGACCACCAAATTGTTAAGCGAGCACAAGTATAAGAACAGATAAGTCTTGTAAGTAAGTAAATGAAAGTACATTCACACTTTGGTAGAGGTTCATCTTGGTTCCAGAACTTTTCTGGCTCAGCTCTGTATTCCTTTGTGAATTCCAGTCTGCCTTTCCGATTCTTACTGCTGATGAGCGGTTTGCATGTTGTAGTATGGCCTCTCGAAGTGTGGATTATGATACCTTCACCCCTGCGTTGCGAAAGTTGTTGGTGAGGTCATTGACATTGTTTTGGGGTTTTTCTTCACACCTCTCACAATGTTTATGTCATCAGATGCTGTTGTTTTCCTTGGCCGACCCAATGCTCAGTACACCAGTGGTTTCCATCTTTTTTCAGAACATTCCAAATTGTTGTCTTGGCTATTCCCAATGTTTATGCAATGCTTCTGAATGATTTTCCCTCTTTTCTCAGTTTCAAAATGGCTTGCTTTTCTCCTGTAGACAGCTCTCTGATCGTCATGTTGGCTTATCCTTTTTAAGAACAAATGCAGACTTCACAGGCGAAACTGAAGTCTAAATCCAAGAGTAGATGTTCAGAGCTATTTATTGTTTAAACAATCAGTCTAACAGGACACACCTGGGTAACAAGAAACACCCGTCACATGTGCCAATATTTTTTCTTGCCTTCGATTTGGGTGGTCTGATACAAAACGTGCTTTGTTCCATGTTGTTTAACACCTCTACATACCGGGAAATAAGGTGGAATTCTAAACATTCATCTCATTTATCTTTTAATCTCAAACCCAAATGTTTTCAGTCTACAGCAAAAACGAATGAATTGGCCTTGCCGTTCCAGTAGTTTTGGAAGGGACTGTACAAATTCTATTGCACCTTATTCCTGCAATATGAAACAGATCTCAATATCTTGTATTTATTTATGTATATTTTATGTGACTGTTTTCATAAGTTCATGATCAGATATTTAATTTTAGACAGTTGAAGTTATGGAAACTATTCTAAAAAGAAAGGCTTTAAGTAACATAAAAAATGAACAAATGCAGCATAATGATAAAGACAATTAAGACAGTAGCCTAATCATTTTACTTATCTTTTATTAAAACCCCAAAAGCTAAATAATATATGGCAACAGCAGAGTCTCATACACATCGCAATGACCGATCAGAGGAATCAGTGATGTCACCTTGTAATGTGAACCTCATTTTAACACCCTAAGTAGAATACCTAGTAGAATATTTCAGGGCTTCACTCACCACTGATGCTTTGTTGTTCTTTTTAAAAGACCAGCAGCTTGCTATATAGTACTGTATACTATATAGTATACAGTAGTACGATTATCTTTTGACTTCACTTCTTTATCTTGAAATAATTTAACACTACTGTATGGCACTTTGGTTACCATCGATTTTTTAAAAGTGCTTTACAAACTGACTTGACTTGAGATGCATGTGCAAATACCTGTGTGATCCGTTCACAGCTCCGTCACTAATGGGGATGTCCAGGCTCACAGGACTGTTGCTGTTCCTTTCACTGCTTTCGTACCCACTCTCCATCCTCTGGATGAGCCGAGAAGGTTCCATCCTCTTGCCTTGAGTTGATGGTAGCGTCCTAGATGCAGGTCTGGCACCAAAACCCATTTGATCTAGTGAGCCGGTCAGTGGCCTGTGGTGGCTGGGATCCTCAGACAACAAGGTGCCCAACGGAGCGTAGCCGGCCTGCTTGCGTCTCTCTCTGCTGAAGATGCTGTCGATGTTGAGAGTGTCTCGGCGTGGTTTCCAGGCTGGCCTGTAGCGTCCTACACCGGAGCTGGACCTGGACTCGCTGCTGGTGCTGTCGGCGGATAGCGGCCGGCTCAGAATGATACTGCTCATGCTCTCCTTAAAGTCCCGCAGACGGCTCGAGCAGGGTTTAGGAGTGCCACGAGGGACCTGTTGTTCTTTCAGGGTCTCACCTGAAATGATTAGAAACAAGAACAGGATGGATAAACAAATAAACAAAACGGAGAACACAAATTGTGCCAGAATACACTTATAACAAGCCTGTGATATTTTACAAAGAGTTAAACGAGTTACTAAGAGGAAGCTGATCCCCGACTGTTATCAGCTTCATATTTTAAAAAGTACTTCGTGCTATGCTGTACTTCCTGATGGATCCTTCCTGCCTTACCCCTCTACTGTGTGTGTGTTAAGCTGCATACCCTCACTGTGGTATCCTGCAGAAGACACCTCATCAGTCTTTGAGGTTCGACTTCTCTCGTCAAACCGGCGGGGTCGGCTGGCACTCCTCTTCCTGTCCACGACTCCACTCTTCCTATCTGTGGTCCCACTTTTTCTAGGCGTGTGGCGCTGAGCAGGCTCGCCGTCAGTCAAAGGGCCTTTGGAACACAGTCATAAAATACTCTGTCCCCTACATATGTCTACTGCCTTTTTTTTTTTTGTTCAAGTCGATGATTCTATAAACAAAAATACCTCTCTAGAACAAGCATGTGCGTATGGGTGCGTAAGGTTGTGTGTGATGTGAGCGTGTTTGGACATACCTGTCGTATCCAGACTGCTGTGCGATGCCGTGTTTTTGGGGTTGCACACGATGGTTCCCTGGGAGTCTGACGAGAAGTGTGAGGCCATGGACTCGTGGTGCGAGTGAGAGTATTTATAGCTGTAGCTGTCTGTCGAGGAGTCTGTTCGCGTGTCGCTCGAAATGGATGGCTCACGACCTGGGGAAAAGGAGAAAAAAAAAAAGATCATGAAAAATGTACAGAACCAAGTTAAAAGCAGAATTAAGATAAAGTATCAAATGTTATTCATTTCAACATAAAATGGAAGTGATTCCACAGAAATGATGAAAACACGTTTGTAGTTATCTCAATTGAGGAACATAGAATATAATAAATACAGTGGCAAGAAAAAGTATGTGAACCCTTTGGAATTTCATGGTTTTCTGAATAAATTTGTCATAAAATGTGATCTGATCATCTAAGTCAGACCTACAGGCTACAGGTCTGTACAGTTATTTGCCACTGTAAATAAATAAAAACTCAATTCAGACTTGACCTTAACTACAGGAAATACTAAAGAATACTAGAAAAAAAAAATGCCTATCCCACTGTGTTTTCAGTTGTGTTTGTGATATAGAACTGCAGGTGATCTACCAGAGTCCTCGCTGTCGTAGTAGGTTTTGGTGTAGTGGTGAAGGTCCAGCCGAGATGTCAGGTCCTGCACAGACACGGGTGTGCCACGGGGGTCAGCATAGAGCAGCAGAAGCGGCTGGTAATGACCCTTAATACAACGAGACACCACATCCCGCCATTTCGGCCCAATCTGTGAGAGACACAGAGAGGAAGATTCAGAGCATGGCAGAAATGTGCCCGATTCTTATGTTCGAGCTCAGCTCAAACTTTGACATTTCTGACTGTAACAAAAATCACTGCTTTTAGTACGCACAGGAATATCACGAAAAGATCGTTACGGAGTTCCGCGGTTTATTTTAGAAGCTGGACAATAAATAACAGTTTTTTTAACAAGACCTTACCCTGGTGCGTATTTCCTAAACTGATTTCCTCTCTGCTCCTTCCATAGTCACACGGAGACAGGATACAAAAAGAGCCCAGAACTAACAGACAAGAATGTGTGACATTGCATATATGTATGTGTGAGAGAGAGAGAGAGAGAGAGAGAGAGAAGTATGGGACAGTGTATCATGTGTGGTGGCAGTGTGTCCCTGTTCAGGCCACACCCCACTGCTGTCCAGCTGGAGGGGATAAACAATAGAGGGATATCCTTGTTTTGAGTGCACTTTATGTACAGCACCAGTCACAACTCACATGCTGGCCTGACGAGAAAAAAAATAAAATAAACCTGCTCCGTGTGCAACTGTCCTGGATCCAGAACGTTACTGTTGAGATGAAGCGCTGCTAGGCCCAAACCCAACACAGGGGCAAGCTTGTTGAGAATGAAGCCAGACAGTGTTTAATCATACAGCAGTACCTAAGGCCACATTTCTTGAATCTACCCTTGGTAAATACTCAAATGGCAGATCTTTAGCTGTCACTTGAGGAATTTTTCAAGGCAACACTCCAAGGTACCAAAACGTAATGCCGGTAGGTAACATGAAAAACATTATAATAATAATAATTAAAAAAAAAACCCTAGGAATGAATGTGTGTGTGTGTGCATTGAGGCGTCCCATCCAGGGTGTTTTCATGCCTTATACGCAGTGTTCCTGGGACAGGCTCAATCGCTCCATCGCAACCCTGACTAGGAAAAAGTGGTTACTGAGTGTATGAATGAATGAACAAACAAACTGAAGTCAATTCAGGGCTGAGCCACGAGCCATTCAATGTGACCGTGCTCTAAGAAAATCCACTTTAGTAAAATGAGTCATTATAGGCAGATAGTTTACCACTAACCCTGACTGGGTTGATCATGTTGATCTCATTAAACGTGGTCATGCGTCCCAAAATAACATTGAGGTGCACAGCAATTACAGTGAGGATTAAAGAGGAGTGACAGCTGTTCACTCGCGCACATACTCTGCCACAGGAAAACATCTTGACTGTGAGTACTATATGCCAGTGGCCATCTGTCAGGTTTGAATTACACCCTTGTTTTTGTGGTTCTGCAGAATAACAGGTTTTAAAACCCAGGGATAACGGGTTGATTTAAGTTTCTCCAAACCACACAGCGTGAAGCTGATCAATCACCCTGCCCTGCAACTGTACATCGGAGTAATACATCTGTGCGTGCTGGACAGAGCCATTCTTCTGGTCCCTTTCTGTACCCGTTTTTCTCAGAATCCACAATGTAGAGTACAAAATCATATTGAGATATTTCAAACATTTACGCTTACTCCAGACTGGAGCATTCAATGTTCGAATAGCAGAGACATATCAATAATCTGCAAAAATGTCCCTTGTTCATCAGCTCATAATGTTCTCTCACTCACTGGGAACTGATTCTTTCAATTGTTTTTTTTTTTTTTTTTAAACTTCCCCACACATCACTGAATGTCTGATCGACTACATTTTATAATGAGGTTTAAGATCAACTGATGCCTTTGGAAACGTCCCAAAAGGAAATGCAAAGAGAGAAGAAAAAGAAGAGGAGCTTTTTAATTGTAATCTTTAAAACCAACTTAAATCGTCTTAAAAACAATGCCTTTTAAAAATCTTTTAAAAACATTTTTTAGCAATTTTATTGTTTCTGTATCCATATACAGATTGGATTCGTTTTACATAGGAATTGGGATAATGTAATTATTAACATCATGGGATTTTAGCCCTGTCTGAATGCATCATGTTAGTAATTGCTTACATCCCTGTGCCTGTATTTTTTACCTTCTACAAAAAATACCCAGTAGAAATAACCCCGGTATAATATCCTGTAGGAAAAGACGTTTTGCTCTTTTTCTCAGTATAAATCATTCCAGTAAGTGCTTGCTTTTTTCTTTTCTTTTTTTTTTATCACCTCACTCCACCCCCAAACTGAAATCCAGGCATGGGCATGGTGGCTTAGTGGTTTTCCTCGCACCTCTGGGGTTGGGGGTTTGAATTTCACCTCCGCTGTGCGTTGCACCTTCTTCCCATTCTTTGGGGGTTTCCTCCTGGTACTTCGGGTTCCTCCCCTAGTCCAAAAACACGCTGTGGGCTGACTGGCATTTCCGAAATGTCTGTAGTGTGTGAACGTGTGTGCAATTGTGCGCTGTAATTGGTTGGCACCACGTCCAGGCCTTGTGCCCCAAGTTCGCTGGGATAAGCTCCAGGCTAAGCGGTATGTAAAACGGACGGACGAACAACCAGGTGCAGATCATGAACACGCTCCCTAATCCTGAGCGAGTCAAGCATCATTTCATTTTTACTTCTTCACAACAGAACACAAATACTCAGTGAAGTTCCATCAGCTAATCTTAGCTAACCCACTCCAGCTATGGACTGGCTACACGGTCCTCCCACCTCCCTCACACACCGCCCTCATACACACTAGTCTATACAGTAAATCAACAAACAACAAAAGCACATGTAAACCCCTCACAAACCAGCACCAGATTACATGAGCGGTGCCTTCTAGGCATGGTCAACATTAATAAAGCAGAGTTAACGGAGTATATGCACAAAACCCGTTGTCATTAGGCAAGTACAGAGACGATTTGCACTATTGCACTGACGGGCGGGAAAAAAAAAAGTCATTTAACTGTGGTCTCTACACAGGAATAACTGTTACCTCTTTAACATGCGCATCATCGAAATACATCCATTTCCGGATCTTGGTCTGGAAGAAGAAGGTGGAATAGTGTTTGCCGTAGTAACACACCATACCCACTAGGTAGAGCTCTGCCTGCCTGGCCTTCTCCTCTGTTACCCTGGAGAAGAGCTGTGATACAAGAGCAAGTGCAGTGTTATTCACACAAAAATTGCGACTGACACACACACACACACACACACACACACACACACACACAACACAGACACAGTAACAGACACACACAGAGACACAGACACACACAGACACACACAGAGACACAGACACACACAGAGACACAGACACACACCCTGCACCATATAACGGTCTTGAAAATAATGAGCTCCATTTGCAAGCATTTTTAAATGTTACACCGCGGTTCTGTTATATGCCAAAGTGACAGGGAACTTGAATCCACACTTTAAAAAAAAGACCGATATATCAAAACTTAGAACAAATGAGAAATGGTATCAGGATCGACACTGGATTCAAATGCTGGATCATCAGCTAGGTGAGTACGAGACATTTTCCAATGCGATCCCAAATGTATTTCATGGCAAGAAGGCATGTGATGTTGACTGACATGACAGATCTTGCATGTGAACATGGGACAAAAATTAAAGCATGTCGCCATCGAGAAACAATATAGATCATAAAATGTCCATTCTTCCTGGACTGCAGTCTGACTGATATCCGAGTCTAACATTAGACCAAGGAGACTTAGGAAAGTCCACTTGGCTGCTATCCTCTGTCTGAAAACAGACAGAGGTCTGAGTAACGCTTTATCTGTCTTTTATTTCAATGTTAATTATGGCAGACTACACTAAAGGCTTAAAGTACACGTCAGAAGCACGCAATAATGAGCTAATCAGAATACACAAATTTTGTGACTGTTAGTGTGTGTATGTATGTGTGTGTGTGTCTTACGTCTCCTAGACGCAGGATGGTGCCCAGACTGTGGATGACATCCTCGGCGAGATCAGAGTTTTCCGAGTCCCACACCAGGCCGATGGTGATTATCTCAGGAGAGTTCATGAGCACACGACGAATACGGAGCTTCTCTCCACAATTACCCTGCGAGTTACAGAAAGCAGGCAGAGAGAAAAGAATGTTCATTTGCAAAATGGCAAACGCTGATGGCTGAGATTAAGAGCTTACTGAATATACAACTGGAAGCAACTGTACTCAGATCAGCCAAGATATGAACTATGACATGTTCGCTACATTAGATTAGAAGTATGAAGCCTCAGACACCAAATTTGTCCATGGATAAACAAACTGGTACGTTATTACTGCATCAAATAAAGCACAATTCCAAGAAAGAGTTCCAATTAACAATGTTTATTTCAATTTTAGTTGAAGCTCATATCATATTTTTGTTATAGAGCACCAAATATAAAACTCTGAATCATTTAAAAATAAATGCAAAAAATGGAATTTTGGAAATCGTGGAATCCACAGAGTGCTGTGCTGTGAGTGTGTGTGTGTTGTAGATTGTGCTAGTGTGTTAGAGCATGACGGGAAGAAGTCCTCACACCCAGGAACAGCCCCCTTCACAGGCTGCGAGGATGTTTGTGCCAAATCTGCATAAATGAGCAAGAACTCATCTTTCATAGTGACCACCCCTCCTCCCCAACACGTTTTACCTTTCTTGTGACGACCTTCCACTGACAATTATTAATGCAGCAAATTAGTACTATGCCTACACCTTTTTATTACGCTCAGTAAAAAAAAAAAAAAAAAAAAAAAAAAACCTTCTGGCTTTTTTTTTTTTTTAATAAAAGAAGCAGTTTCTGAGAAACTAAAATCTGCTATTTGAATTTTGGATTGTATGGCATGTTGTACTGAGGAATCTACTCACCATCAAACAATCACACTTTCATTATTATTAACAACAAGGCATTGAAATGGGAATTGTGAGGCTGCATGGCCTCAAGCCAAACAAAACAAACTGAAAAAGGTTTGATTCCCTCATATTTTCAGTGGAAGATTAAGCCCATTAGTCACAAAGACATTTTAACAAAAGGTGCCAATAATTATGGAGCTGACAGTTACACAGCCAAATACACATTAAAAATTGTACACACACACAGAAAAGATCCAATTACCTTCAGAGCTCATTAGATGTAATTATTGGTATGAGATTGCAGAGTGTGTGTGTGTGTGTGTGTGTGCGCACTTACAGGACAGTTGCGCAGGTCTCCCACAGTGCTGGCGTTTCTCAGCAGTTCCCCAAACATGTCAGGAGTTGGTTTCTCCCTGCACTCCAACATCTTTACAGCCTGGTTACTGCAACACACACACACACACACACTAATATTATATAAATATGGGGTATTTTCATTTACTGTTGCCTACCTTTAAGGGACCAGCTATATGTCCCCACAAAGTCGAAAATGATCATATATCCCTCCTCTTCCACACACTAATAATAATAACAATAATAATAATAGTGTGTGTGTGTGTGTGTGATTTGTGTAAATGCTTGTATGTGAAGATGTGAGCACATGCCTGCAACACTTCTAGCCGCTGTTTGTCTTCACATTACAGGGCTTTTCTCTTGCACACTCACACATGCATCCACCCACACACACACACACAACTGAACAAATAATACACAGTCTGTCATAGTAAGCTTGCCTGCAGGAACAGTCCAATTCTGCAATCAAACCCTGCTACTCTTACACTATCATCTTATCCTGCAGTGCATGTGGCCGAGCTCTCCACCATGTGCTCTCTCTGTGTGAAGTGCTGAAGTAATGCTGATTCTGCACTGGACAAGACCCAGCCCTCTCGTACCCCATTGTCTCTGCTCTGTAGTCGGCTACATCCATACTCGGTATGTTTCAGCGACTGCACTTCTTCAAAAAAATCTTGCATTAATCACGGCTGGAAATGGATTCTCTGTACTGTGTTCAGGTGTAGGGTTGATGTAGTGTGGATTCACCCCACTGACTACACAATATCAGCTCATATAATGAAAATCCACCTTATATGCTGTAAAATGAGATCCATCAGGAGATGCTTTCTAGGGATCCCCCCCCCCTCAGGCAATGCACAGCAGTGTTGCTGGGAACTACAGTACTGGCCAAAAGTCTTTTCCAGCAAAGGTTTAAGGGGCCTCAGATCCAAACATTAATTTTTACAACATTTGTAATACTACAGAAAATATTTAGCAAGTCATTAAATAAAGAAACAGAGTAAATAGATCAGGCTTCAAAGTAAAAAACATTCTGGAGGCGGAAAGAAGTAAAAGCAAAAGTACGCAGAAGAGCTATGGCAGATTGTAGACCCCAGAGTTTCCTTGACCCATATACACTTTGTTTTATGAACCATGTGTCTTGAGAATCAGGATTATATCCATATAGAGATTAGCCACAGAACAATTCCTAAAACATTACTGACACCAAACCAATATGAAACCAATACATGATCATAAAGCTCTCTAATAATACAGCCGACTAGTATGAGCTAACTGAATTTCAGAGAGAAAAGTCTGTCATTTTTAAACTCACAAACTTCAACGATGTTAGCTAGATGCACGCTAATCTGGCAGGAAGTCATATCCTTACATGTCCACAATGCTATGCTTTGCTAAAACTAAAACTTAACAGACAGATAAAATGCGCCTGACAGTACTGCTGCATACAGTGAGGGAAAAAAGTATTTGGTCCCCTGCTGATTTTGCACGTTTTCCCACTGACAAAGAAATGATCAGTCTATAATTTTAATGGTAGGTTTATTTGAACAGTGAGAGACAGAATAACAAAAAAAAAAATCCAGAAAAACGCATGTCAAAAATGTTATAAATGGATTTGCATTTTAATGAGGGAAATAAGTATTTTACCCCTCTGCAAAACATGACTTAGTACTTGGTGGCAAAACCCTTGTTGGCAAGGGGTCAGACGTTTCTTGTAGTTAGCCACCAGGTTTGCGCACATCTCAGGAGGGATTTTGTCCCACTCCTCTTTGCAGATCTTCTCCAAGTCATTAAGGTTTCGAGGCTGACGTTTAGCAACTCGAACCTTCAGCTCCCTCCACAGATTTTCTGTGGGATTAAGGTCTGGAGACCGACTAGGCCACTCCAGGACCATAATGTGCTTCTTCTTGAGCCACTCTTTTGTTGCCTTGGCCGTGTGTTTTGGGTCATTGTCATGCTGGAATAAGCATCCATGACCCATTATCAATGCCCTGGCTGAGGGAAGGAGGTTCTCACCCAAGATTTGACTGTACATGGCCCCGTCCATCGTCCCTTTGATGCGGTGAAGTTGTCCTGTTCCCTTAGCAGAAAAACACCCCCAAAGCATAATGTTTCCACCTCCATGTTTGACAGTGGGGATTCTTAGGGTCAAAGACAGCATTCCTCCTCCTCCAAACACGGTGAGTTGAGTTGATGCCAAAGAGCTCCATTTTGGTCTCATCTGACCATAACACTTTCACCCAGTTGTCCTCTGAATCATTCAGATGTTCATTGGCAAACTTCAGACGGGCATGTATATGTGCTTTCTTGACCTTGCGGGTGCTGCAGGATTTCAGCCCTTCACTGCATAGTGTGTTACCAATTGTTTTCTTGGTGACTATGGTCCCAGCTGCCTTGAGATCATTGACAAGATCCTCCCATGTAGTTCTGGGCTGATTCCTCACTGTTCTCATGATCATTGCAGCTCCACGAGGTGAGATCTTGCATGGAGCCCCAGGCCGAGGGTGACTGACAGTTCTTTTGTGTTTCTTCCATTTGCAAATAATCGCACCAACTGTTGTCACCTTCTCACCAAGCTGCTTGGCAATAGTCTTGTAACCCATTCCAGACTTGTGTAGGTCTACAATCTTGTCCCTGACATCCTTGGAGAGCTCTTTGGTCTTGGCCATGGTGGAGAGTTTGGAATCTGATTGATTGATTGTTTCTGTGGACAGGTGTTTTTTATACAGGTAACAAACTGAGATTAGGAGCACTCCCTTTAAGAGTGTGCTCCTAATCTCATCTCGTTACCTGTATAAAAGACACCTGGAAGTCAGAAATCTTTCTGATTGAGAAGGGGTCAAATACTTATTTCCCTCATAAAAAAATGCAAATCAGTTTATAAAATTTTTGACATGCGGTTTTCTGGATTTTCTTGTTGTTATTCTGTCTCTCACTGTTCAAATAAATCTACCATTAAAATTATAGACTGATCATTTCTTTGTCAGTGGGCAAAATCAGCAGGTACAAAATTGTACAAAATCAGCAGGGGATCAAATACTTTTTTCCCTTCACTGTATGACTAAAGGTTGTAACTTGCAATTTCCAACTTGTGACTAAGAATTTCCTAGTCACAAGCCACCTAGAAAACACTCTCCTTAACTACGAGTTCAGCAAGTAATGACTCAACATGGCAGCACACAGCATCAGCAGTATACACAGTATATATAGTCTTACCTATAAACGAGTTATGCTGGAATTACTATAGTATTTGATTTAGATCAATGAACATTCAGACATATTTGTTGTTATAGACAGAACATTGATTATACAGGTCACTGTTTTGATGAAGAAAATATATATCATTCATCACAGTTCATGTTTGTGCATTTTTTAGCTCAGACCTGTGTTAAATTCTGAGCTTGGATTTCTCATTCCCGAAATACGTCAAAATGCGACATTTTTCTGCGAGAGATTTTAAGTCCTTTTTATAAATGTGAAAATGACAAGGTTTCCCAGGAGGATTATTCATAAATGTTCATAATGTTTATTGCGAAATCTAGCCAGTAAGCTAAAATGAGGTAACTTCACAGGACCCTTGACAAAACATTATCTCTTTAATTACTTTTGAGAGCCAAGTTGCCACTAAGAAATTTTTAGAGGCACGGTCTTTGAGCTATATGGGCTTAAAGACACACCGATTTGTCCCACTAAAAGACATGCCCATTTGTCCCACTCTGACAGATCGATCTGTGCCATGAAAAGACACACCCAAAAGGCACATCCACCTGCACCACTAAAAGATACGCTCATGTTTCCAAATTCAAAGACACACCCACATGTTTCCACTAAACTAAGCACACATTTTCCCCATCAAGGCACAACAATCCTAAAACACACCTACCTGTCCCACTGGAGGCCTCTTTAACTAAAACACACACTTGTGCCACTAAACGATGGTACCACAGCCATTAGCCCAAATCAAACACACATCTCTGGTGTGGAGATACTAATACACTTTCTACCTGGCTGCTACACCAATAACTGCTATGTCCATATATAGTGTAAGCTTATCTGTTGAATATAACGTCATAATGATTAATGTTTACATTCACAGCATTTTTATTATCATATCTTTTTGCACTACCAGGGTTTTCCCAACTATAGAAATGCTTAAGTGCAACACCTAAGTGTTTTTGCGGAGCGCTTTAAGCTGAATGAAAGTAAAAAGGCATTTAGGCGACAAAACAGAATGAATGTTAAAGCAACGGTGAGAGTTCTATGTGCCGAGATAAAAACAGAGACGTGGCTATCTGGCAACAGGAATGAGCTGCCAATCAACGATCAGTGTTTGGATGTTCGTTTGTGTGATAGAAGCTCATCGCTAAGCTAATCAAACAGCTAATCAAAAGCAAGCTGCAAGCCATTTTTCACTGTGCTATATGATGTATACATGACAAATAAAGGCTGCTTCTTCCTAATGCTAACTGTGTTCATCCTTTCACAGCAATAGAAAGCCCATATTCTCTTCTGGCCCCAGCACAGGGCTGCAGTACTCACCACAATGAGGTGGTGGAGATGTAATGTACCATCTGAATGAAGGGCAGAGGATCTGATGATGCTCCACAGCTCCCACACACACACTAGAGATGAGGAGAGGACAGTAAATATAATGAGTGTAATGTGTGGTTAACACTTGACGGTGCATTTCTCTGGCTTTAAAGTGACGGAGCGAGAAAGAGAAGGACACTAAATATGAAAATGTGTTTCTAGGAAAGTAAATATAGAACTAAATCTGAGAACCAATTGTCCCCAAACATAGTAGGAGTAGGAGTTTCACCTGCTCGAAGAGCGTCATGGCAAACTTCTGGTGTGGAATGCAGTGTTTGGCCGTACAGATGTCCTCCTTGCTCTCATCAGCGATGTGAAAGTGGATACGCATGAGGATGTTCTCCTGAGAGAGGCAGAGAGGAAGCCAGTGAGTAAGTCATTTTGGGACTAAAGGTGCTTTGTGTGTCTCTGGGACTGTGTGCACCTTCACTGAACTCCCCATGAGTGTCCATTTAAGATTATTGTCAGAGTATTTTCAAACACTTGGTATTTTATAACTTCCATTATTATCCCAGAATATGATGTGAGTATGAGAGGAAAAAACACAGGGTTCATGAAGTGGCATCTAGCTGCAGTCCAACTGACTAAGTCCCATGGGATGGGCAGAAGCCCAAGGCTGGACGGATGTGTGAAAGAAAAGTGAGAGAGGTAAAATAAAGGTGAGAAAGTTCAAGTTTGAACAGAGAAAAATGGAGGTTTGGAAACACTTCAGTGGTGTTTCAGTTAAATGCTACTTAAATAACTAACAAAATTTGATAGTGGTTAATGTTCATTATGTAATTAAACAATTGCTGAGCTAGCTAGCTACCTAAGATTAACAAGCAAACAAAGTTCTCCAACATTATCCAAGTTAGCTACAATGCTAGTTTTTAAGGTAAAGAACGCTAAAACCACAGGAGGAAGTTTGTTATTGAAAATGAACTGGTTGACATTCAGTAGATTTCATACTTATTCAAACTTGCAGTGTGTCTCAATGTTTGAGTAAAGTTTGTTAAATAAAGATCAGTATTTTGATCCATGTTGACTAGAAAATGTTAGCTTAGTTACATGATACCATATTTTTATTATAAAAACAGCCAAAACTTCTGGTTTCGTTACAAGAGCAATTTACTTCGAACAAAGCAGACTCTTCTTCGGTCTAGTGGATTCGAATAGGTATAAACAATCTGAAGAAGTCCAGAAGCTGTTTAAATAAATAAAGAAACTACAGGTCATGCACTTAAAGATGAGCTAAGAAGTGAAGACACTTTGTCCTTAGTGATTTATGCATATTGATCCTAGCAGTCATGGGGATTTTGGTTAAACTGCTCCCGCAGCTCTTTCTGCTTTGGCACATAGGAGCTGGTGGAAGGGCATCAGAATGCGTTTGTCTTCACAGGGAGAAGGAAGTTCACTAAGCTGCTGCTTCAATCCTATTATCCATGAGTACACTGATCAGAGAGCAATATCGCTGGGGAAAGGCCGCCATACAGCTAGCAGGGTTCAGCTGCTACGGATGCGCAGCGTATCCCACACCCCATGGCGCTCTCTGCTCACTAGGAGAAAGTGCAGCATATAGCTGTATCTCTAATTCAATGGAAAGAATGGAGAGAATGGAGGGGTGACAAATGATCAAACATGACCTTTCCTTCTGCTCGCCTTGACAGATCCAAGGCGCGAATAAATGGTGGCCAAAATAAACAGAGAGCAGCGCTGTGGTGTCAGAGCGCACACGTCTTCAGGATTACTTCCACTTGCCAGAGAAAGTCACACTTCAAATTTAACGCAGCATGTAATAAATTGATGGGGTTGAGATTAAAGGAAGTGGTGAAGAGACAAAGAAAGTGAAGAGGCCCGAATTAGGATGCCTCTTGCAGAATTATTGTAGAAAGGTTTATTGCACTCTAATTGATTAAGGTTCAAAAATTCTTCGAATTAAAACCTTCTTGGGGGTAGTATAAACGTTAAGTGCTGTAACCGAAGTAATAACAGGAACCAATGTGTTTTCTGGAGCTTAAACAGCATTAAATGTCACTATAAATGGATAAAATGTGTGTCAACTTTTACTAAATAAAAATTGTTAGCACTGTTGGCAAACTGCTGTGGTATAAGTAGAATAAAACACTTCTGGATGTTCGGTTTTATGAAAATAATCAACTTCTAGATGGTAACAGGAAATCTGCTTTGTGTTGGGCAACATCACACCAAACCGTCGTTGATTATTTCCTTAGAACAGCACAGCCCATCATGCTTTACTCCTTACTTATGCCATGGATACTGAAAATACTCATTTCTGATTGCTGGCTGGTGTGAGTTCATTTCTTATCACCTTGAAATCATTACATAACAATTAGAATCTGCCTGGTTAAATTCATCACCCATATGGTCAAAAGTTACAGCTGAAAGTATACACCTGACCATCAGTACGTTTACATGGACAACAGTAATCCTATATTAACCTGATTAAGACAATACTCTGATTAAGAAACTACCATGTAAACAGTGATTATTGATTACCTTTATCCAGCTAAAGTCATACTCGAATTAAACACAAATCGAATTAAGACGTGGAGTATTCCTGTTTTAGTCGCATTATCTTAGTGCATTACAGACATGTACACACCTTAATCACACTATTAATGTCACATTTTGCAACAGGACACACACACGGCAGTGCTCAAACCTTTGACGGCAAACAAGAGAGCACGGCTGCGTGTGAAACCGCGTATTTACCTGCTATATAGTAGGTGAAATACATGCACTATATAATAGGCAAGTATGCGGTTTCGGACGCAGCCCATGGTTTCAACCAGTTGTCCATTTGCATGGATAGCATGACAAATAATTAACACCACTTGAAGCTTTTGTAAAATGAAAAAGGAAACACCCAAAACTATATACGGTGAAATTCTGGAGGGAACGTCGGACGGCGTGGTGTGGGGACGTAATGCTGTGTGGCGTTAACCGATGTCTTTTCTATAACATGTAAAACGGGAACATGAAAGAAGTATTCTAAAAGCGACTCATATAAACACCTTAATCGTAATATGTCTTATTTAGAATAAGGTTAATAATTCGTTTATTGTTGTCCATGTAAATGTAGTCTATCACATGCATATGTGCTTGCTGAACATCCCATTCCAGATTAAGTCCCTCCCTTTACTGTAATAATAACCTCCACTCTTCTCCAGACTTAAGCTTGATTTGGAGCATGGATATGAGGATTTCAGCCACAAGAGCACAAGACATTTTAGGTGAGAAGGCATGGGGTGCAGTCAGCGTTCTAGTTGATACAAAGGTTTTCAGTGGATTTGAGGTCAGGGCTTGAGTTCTTCCACTCCAACCTTGGCAAACCATGGACATGGTTTTGTGTACAGGGGCATCGTCATGCTGGAACATGTTTGGGCCATTTAGTTCCAGTAAAGGGAAATTGTAATGCTACAGCATACAAAGACATCTTATACAATTGTGTGCTTCCAAAACTGGAGCAACACGTTCGGGAAGAGCAGGATAAGGGCATGATTGTCAGGTGTCCACAGACTTTTGGCTGTAGAGTGTACATGTACATACTATAGAGTGGTGCTTGAAAGTTTGTGAACCCTTTAAAGTTTCCTATATTTCTGCACAAACATGATCTCTCTCACAAGTCCTTAAAGTACACAAAGAGAAAATTCTAAAAGGATTCACAAACTTTCAAGCCCCACTGTCCATGTAGTATTACTGTTTCTATTGCTTCAGCTGTGCTCATCAGCTGTATGGACATATTAGTAACAAAACCGACCCTCAAATGCTCTCGAGAGCAATCCATGATTAAAAAAAACGACTGAACTTTGCATGACCCTGTACATGGACATTTCAGTTTCACACTTTTCCCTATTGCTGAGCTCAGTGCAGTGGAAATTCACATCTGTGATGTGCATCATTCTGGAGATAATCTGTTTGAATGTGCAGAGGTAAATTACCCACAAGTTATATGAAAGCCACATTACTATAACCTTGCCTCACGCACACAGACTTCTTACAAACGTCCTTTCCAAAAATGACCTCTCTTAAACGGATGCGATAGAAAAAGGTCAGGATAATCCCTGCAATCTTTAGAATACGCTGATTCAGAAAGTGAGTATTTGTGTCTGTTAAAGAACATGGATGATATTTAAGTGGCTTTCCTTTCTCATCAACCTGGTTAATTGATGTATATGGATCGAGTATTCACCAGTAACCTACTCCTGAATACCATCCAAGCACTTACAAAGCACTCAGCAGCGTCGTCCATGATGCCCAGCTGGAAGCGTTGCTCATCCTGAAAGGTCTTGGCCAGAGCTGTACGCAGAGCATCAGAGGGCAACACCTTTTCCGTGCTGTACTGAAACTGCACAAAGATGCTCTGCAACAAAACAATAATAGTCATCAGAGAAAAATACTACAACATCTAGAACAAATATGTGCATTCATCAGATATAGAACTACTGGTCTAGGTAGTTAAAGACTTTCTGCAAAAGAAAAAAAAAAATAACATATCAACATATCATGTCAACAAATGCAGAACAGATGAGTGGAGAATAAAGAAAGTCACTAAGAGATTAATCTGTCCTCACTCTGTTCATCAGCACAGTGAGATAAAAACAACACTGACCACTGCCAAGTTTTACTTGCTGAATCACAGTTGGATACGTAAACCTGTATTCGACGCCTGGGCATGCAGAGTGAACACGTGACCATGTTTGTAGCGCGCTCTCTCTCTCTCCCTCTCCATTTGATCTTTATCTACGTCTCTTTTGGCTTTTTCTCTTTCCTTCCATCTGTCTCTGGACATTACCAGTCGGCCTGATTCAGTGTGTAACCATGGCAGCAATCATAATTAGCCTTGTAAAACACACTGCATAATATTTCACATGTATATGTACTGGTTTAAAAAAAAAAAAAAAAAAAAAAAAACATCGTAGCCATGGCGTTCTATAATCAGTGCATGACAGCTTTATATGGTGCTTATTAATGAAATGGAACCCCAAGTCACCAAGATAACTTTTACAAACCGTGTGAATCATTTTTAAATAATAACACTCCTAGCGAGAGAGCATATACTTTTGAACAAAAGTATACAGATAGTTTTTAGGTCGCATGTGCCCTGATATTGCGGAGAGAAGATCACAAGCATCCACAAAATTGGGGCTCTTGATGATATCACAGATCATATGACACTCATTCATTTGCACAATATAATAATAATAATAATAATAATAATAATAATAATAATTAGGCTTTCTTGGACACATATACATTACAGCACAGCGAAATAAATTTTTTTTAAAAAATCCCACCTTTTTATAATTTTTTTTTCCCCACCCCGGCCCCCTTTCGGCCCCCCCCCCCGCGAGCAGAGGGTTAAGGGCCCAACAGTGGCAGCTTGGCAGTGCTGGGGCTTGAACTCCCGATCTTTTGATCAGTAATCCAGTGCCTGGCAGTGCTGGTGTTATAAAGTGTGAGTACTAACTAGTTAGCTTATAAAATAATAATTGGATCTGTACAGAAGCAGTTAACTAACATCAATTAAACACTAATCTGATTGGTTGAACTGGGCAAAAAAAGGGCCCAATTTATTCATCCTCGCTTGCTACGTGTGTCTTATAAGTAATAAGTGTATACAAAATAAATAAATAAATAAATAAATAAATAAAAGACACAGCAATGGTTTTCTGCTCAAGAAAAACTAAAACTGGGCGTAAAGCTAACCCTACAGCCTCAAATCAATTCAAAATACATTTTCCTTCCCACATACTATCGATCAGATCTCAAATATCCACTTGTCCGCACTGAGAACAGAAACCCCGGCAGGAAAGAAACACACAGGAATATGAACCAAATGTCAATACTGATTACAAACACTGGGAAGAATACACGATTAGGCCAGCCTTTACCTTGAGAGCGCAGAAGATGCAAGAGTCCTCCATGCACTTGTGTGTGGTTAGCTGCCGGAAGCTTCTGCGGAAAATATCCAGGTGCCAGAGGACCTGTAAAGGCGGAATAAAACAAAGAAACATGACGTGACCTACAACATTTCACTCATCAGAGCAGTAATCGAAACAAAGGTGTTTTATGAAGCTCTTCAGAGACTCTGGGACATGACTGTTAAGACATACATCATATAATCTACTGTCCTTCTGAATTTCAGGGCACGTTCAGCTATCAAATATTCAACACGCTGCGGAAACCCGTGCTGCAGAGCCTTTCCACTCTTTCCCCCCCAAAAGGATCTGACAATTATTAAAAACAAGATTTCTATTACAGTCAGCAAAAGTCTAGCTCCACACCTGCTGGAAGACAGCACTCCTGAATCCAGGAGAACGACTAAGAAACGACAAAAAATACACAGATACACTGCTCCAGCTCCTTCACCTATCAGATGTCAGCTGTCTTATGTACTTAATAATACCTGCAGGACAGGATGCCAGGTTCAGTGCGGATATAAAAGCGAGATGGAAAAATGACACGGACAGGTTGACATGAAATTAAAGAAGGAAGCAGTGAAAGCGAGGGGAAAGGCAGCGGTTCTCCATATGAGGCAAGATGTAGAGTGGCAGCAGAACATGTACTGCCCCGGCATCTTCCTGCTGGTCAGGTCCGTCATCCCCCCCCCCACCACCACACACACACACACACACACACACACGCGCGCAGCAGACATCTGTCCAAGCAGAAAAGGCTCTAGGCTCTACCCTGATGTACGGCTGTGTGTGTATGCCGCTTGTGCAACAACACAAAATGGTCATTTTCTTTATTCTTACCTCACTTGATGCTTACTACGACAGCGGCTCAGCACATACAGTTCTATATAGTGACCAACAGGACGCGAGTTCAAATCCCTGCAATATGAAATAACCATTGCTGGACCCATGAGCAAGACCCTTAACCCTTCATTACATCTCTAGCCTTTGGATAGGAGTATTTCCTGTATTAAAATACAAATATAATGCCACTTCTCTGTTGTGTATCAGTCAAATCTGAGACAGAAAATATATACAATATATACAGAGATCAAGTGGTAAGTAAGAATGCATCACTAATCCAGAAAACCGTCACAGTGACGCAAACTTGGTCGTGTCCGATTTTATTTAATGAACAGCTCCTGAAAGAACAGGTTTTTTTTGTAATGATATGACTCACAAAACCTCAATCCATAAAGGACAAGTATTTTTTTTTTTTAAGCGAGAACAACCATCTCTCTCCCCTGGGTTCTCTTGGAAGGACGGAGGGATAAATTAATTACTACCATATCTTACAGTGGACCTTTGGGGGTTTTCCAAATCACTTCCTATCTAATCCCAAACCATAACATACAACAAAAAACGATTTTAAAAATGTTACATACTACCTGATCCTAAACAATAAGCATACGCAACCATTTCAGCATATGGATCACTGTACATTTTCCATCTGGTTCTGCTGTTACAAATAAAAATTGCACATTGTAAAAAGAGTTCTCTGGTTGTGAGTTTCACATAATGTGCCTAATTTAGTGGCATTGCAAGCAAAGACAGCTCATGACCTTGGGTAGGATCATATTTCCAGGATGAAGATTAAAAGCTTGACTAGGCAGATCAGAAAATTTGTTGACATAAAACAAAACAAAACAAAAAAAAACAGCCTTACAATTCCGGTCGGAAATTCACTGACCACAGCAGGGCAGGATTCTCAGATAACCGTCTTGATACGTCTTGATAAAATGATATGTGATGTAAAGTTCCACACTTTTCCACACTTCAGTTTGAAGAGGCAGTAACAAATGCAAAAGGGGACGCCCGTGTCAAATCTCTACATTAAGAGCAATGTTTCTGTAGTAACTTTACGTCAAGTTCAAGAACAACTACCAAATATGATTAATAGATCAACACAGACATTCATCCATTTTCTATACCGCTTATTCCACACAGTGTCACGGGGGAGCCTGGAGCCAATCCCAGGGGACTCTGGGCACAAGGCAGGGGACACCCTGGAAGGGGTGCCAACCCATCACAGGGCACAACTGCACACACATTCACACACTACAGACAAGTTGGAAATGCCAATCAATCTACTATGGACTGGGGGTGGAAGGCAGATTTCCCGGAGGAAACCCGAGGCACTTGGAGGACAGGATTTGAACCCCTAACCCCAGAGGTGCGAGGCAAGCGTGCTAACCACACTAAGCCACTGTGACACCCCCTCCCCCCCACCACAACAAAACAGACACAATGCATGTAAATATCACTGCACCATAGTGACAGTAAGCAAAACAAAAAACAAAAAACACAACACCATATGATATCTCTCCATCAAAATAGACATTTATTTTTTTGTTTTGTTCAAAACCAGACTTGATCTTTCTGCTCATAAAACAAAAACAGCCTCCACTGCCAAGAAAACAGTTAATTACAAATTCAGGCGCACTAAAAGAAAAAAAAAAGTATATTATGCAACTAGCATATGTATCTACAGGATAAATTCATGGGAGACTGATTTAAACTTTGAAGGTTGCTATAGAAGCCAAAGAGCTTACAGAACAGTCTAATCAAGCACAGAGAAAGATGAAAACTCCACATCAACAGCAGGGGAACATAGCCAACATCAGTCCACTGCGGTTCCGTCATCATACGGCACAAGTAATGAAGAGTAACGGTACGCTGATGACAGCTGATGGCACAGTGAGCTCAGCCTCAGCTGTTCATTACTGCGGTGCCAGACTGACCCATCTTTCTCAGACCAGCTCCAGCTCTGCAGGGGAGCGTTTCTGCAGAGCTGGAGCTACAGAGCTTAACATCAGGCACTTTAAAGCAGCTGAAAATTCTGATATACAAATCATTTTAGGTTATTATACCAGATTTAGTCCATAGACAAGAGTCATTCCAATCAACCAACTGAATCACTGCAACTACATATTCAAGGAATAAAGACTGATTCCTCAGGAACTCTGGATTTCAAATGATTAGAATGGGTCAAAGACCCAAACGAGCTGAGGCTGGACGACTCGACTAAAAGACTGAGAAGTGCTTTGCAAATCTTGCACATTAGACGATGCTGAGATTGTGGAGCACTGTGAAGAAAATGACACCATTGTGCTGCATATTACATGCATGAGATAGCAAGGACAGGAACAGGAAGAGAGATAGAGGTAGAGAAGGAAAGAGGAAGGAATAGCTACAGTCTGGTCACTGCCATTAGCTCATTTTTTTCCTCTAACTACATCTGCTTCCTGAGGGGGTGTATGATTGTGTGTGTGTGTGTGTGTGTGTGTGTGTGTGAGAATGTGAGTGAGAGAGAGAGAGAGTACTCGCATGTGTGTGTGTGTGTGCGTGCACATGTCATTTCTTTCTGGTGTCCAAAAGTCCCTACAATATTAGGAATATGTGACAATTTTGACCTTGTCTGGGGGTCAAACAAGGTCAAAACTGTTTTTAATGTGAAAGAAAGAATGAAAGACACAAATAAATTAATAATACAGAAAGAAAACAAAAAGAACAAACAAGAGTCAACAAAAGAACACAGCTAATAAAAGAACAAAAAAAACGAACAAAATAACTAACTAAACATCAGTCCCTCCAGGATATCGCCATTTTGCGATTGCAGGAATGAATGCAAAATCAAGCAAACTCCATGATATTTGGAGGCGCACGCAATTTTTCTAAATTTTCCGCAGATTTGGGCGTCATGTGACGTCATCACAACGGGCATTCGCTCAAAGAGGCAACAATTCGAGTCACGTGCATCGTACATGAATACAGATAAAAGATGCAATTTTTCCAATTCAAGTAGCTTTCTGCACTAAAAACTTCGTAAATTGCATCGCAAAGTTTGAAAAAAGCCGCAGGAATATCAAGCATTTTTGGCCACAGCAATCACAAAAAAACCCAACTCTGAAATTCTATACAGACTGCTAAATGAAGACCTAAGTAACTAAACAACAAAAGAATGAAAGATCGCAAGAAAAACTGCTCCGTAGCCAAAAAGCCACAAACCAGAGGGCTGCAGTGTTACCTTTAAAGGACCTGCAGGCTTTAATTTCAGCCTATTCACTGCTACACTTGATAGAGGATTGAAGAGAGGATTGATTAAACAGGTGGAATCAGCGGCCACGGCCTGACTTCTGCCTTATGCTCCTTACAACAAGCTATACAAGGCAAATGCATTGAGATTACACAAAACATTCCACCCCTCTTTCTGGTCTTCTCGCAAAATAACAGGAAAGTGCTGATTACATATCCGGCCCTCCAGTGCGCCACAGTGCATCACTGTCTCAGTGGGGGTGGGGGGAAATAAGACTGTTTGTAAATATGAGAGGCCTAGACACAACACTGTCCCTTCTCTCACCCAGGCTCTTCGTTTCTTTTCCATCGTGATGTGTCCTTGACTTGAAATCGGCTCATCTGCAGGTTGGAAATTAAAGGCACTTTCCCATTCATTTCTGAACTGGTTAATGATGTTCGTGCAGATCATGTCTCATTTGTGGGGAAAATTAGATTCATTTAGTCATGACGTCCGTTCCAAAGAGCCATTTTCACAGCAGTGATCTTTGTGGAAAATATCTTCTGAAAGCACTGAATCACCCGCATGACACAAAAGAAAGAATCCTGTGGGAGTCATTGTGCCATGCGACTCTGAGGAGGGGGAAAAAATCGTTCGCATTTGCTTTTTTATGAACCAGGGGGGAAAAAAAAAGAAAAAAAAAGAAGAAAAAAGAAAAAAAAAAAAGGTCTGAGCCTTTATTACTGTGCCCTCACAGATTCTTACCCAAGTGCAAATAAGCATTGTGTGTACTTTAGGTAAGTAAAGCAATAATATAAAAGTAGATTCAATGCAGAATAAATGTTCTGATGAGGATAACAAACTTATCATCAATGCATTAATCATCAATCCAAGATCTACTGGCTTGAGGGATCAGTAAATTATAGCTCACTGTGATAAGATACTGAGCACTGCTCTCCTTCTCCTCTCTTTTCATTCCAATCACACATCTGTAATAAACTCAGTTTGGATGACTATGGACTAGGTTAGGTCATAGGTATGAAGTGTACCCAATACACTTTACAGCTCTCAGGGTGCTGAATAACCTCTGCTTAGGCTACAAAGACATTAATGAGGACATTAATGTTCATCTGCAGAGAGGGCTTCGTAAACGAATGATTCTAAAGTGAGTCAGTTCAGAAAAAGCGATCTTGACTTAACACCAAATAGAGGTATGTGCATTGAATGAATGAATGAATGAATGAATGAACTCAATTATAAATCTTGTATGGTAGCACTACTTGTATTGTTCTCCGCTTGTTATATCGCTTTGCTTGTATTTCCTCATTTGTACGTCGCTTTGGATAAAAACGTAAAAAAAAGTCAGTTAAAGGAATAAGGAAGGTGGGCAGAATGACTGAAAAACAAAGATTAAATAAAACAGAAAGAAAGTTAAAGGAATAAAGGAGGACAGAAAGAAAGGAGGATTAAATGAGTCCTTTTCATTGAATTTTTTTTTATATATATATTATACTTTTATGAAGTTTCAAACTCAGCAATTGCCAGATTAGCGGCAGTCATTTCAAAACTAATTTAACTCACAGCAATGTAATTTAATAGCATTTGACCAGAACTTGGGGGTGTTGGTGTGGGGGGAGTGTGTGTGTTAAATTCAGCGTTCATTTCAGACTAGGTTTCCCAAAGCCGTTTATTAAAAACGAGGCTTTACAACACTAAGCTAGTCCTGCAGCACCTGCTTCGTACCACTCTACCAATTCCTGATTAGGGTTTCTGCTCGCGGCATGAACACTTTTCATGGGTCTGTAGCTGTACTTAATCACCCAGGGACCAGTGCAGGCAGAAATACGATCCTCAAAGAGTATATTAATAAAAGCTCATTAAAGCAATGCATTTAATTCCAGACAAAGAAATTACTGTTTTCGCCCCCGGGCTCTCGATTTGCTGTCTCGACATATTGTCATGCCTCATACGTAGTAGCAGACAATACAACAGAGTGGCTCAGCCTCCTCCTCCTCCTCCTCATAACTGACACTAATTTGTAGCTTCGGAGGTATTATTATCTGGCTAAGCAGCTTTAAATCCATATAGCTGGTTATACGGTAATTTTTAGCTACCTAAAAATAGAGGGTTACCTAATGACAGGTTGTGTGCAGGGTAATTGTGGTCCAGACCAGCGTGTGCATGACAGTTGTTTGTGGGGTCTATGGCACACAGGCTTGAATCATCACTAAGCATGAAAAAGCAGGTGAGCTGTGTGTAATGTTGCTCGTGTGAGCAAGAAGCAAACGTCTTAATCCAGCACTATCATAATAAGCATTATAAAGAAAGATAGCTCCTTCACCTCAATACATTTTACTGATGGATTTACACATGCTCGGCAAAAACGCAAATCCTTCCTCTATGTAAATATGCAACTCATAAACACATCTAGGTTTAGCCTAGTGTGAATCATGATGTGATGTCTACAGCAGAACCTTGGCATGCTTTCATGTTAACAAATACTGATTAGGAATACTGCAACATCAGCGTTTACTGATAAACACTGGATTTTTATTTTGTACTCGTTTATGTGTATTCTACAACGATTCAAGCTGGGCGGAAGAGAAATGGGGAAAATTAAAAAGTACGAAAAACACTATTTTCGTGTAGATAAACACTACCGGGTTGCCTAGTAATCACCTGGCTTCAGATGTTGGAATCAGCTCAGCCGGAGACCGATTATTATAATGTTCCTGGTGCAGCTCAGTAATATAAGCCTAAACTTCACAGAGACTGACACAAAATATCTATAGAAGCTAGGCATGTCCAATAGCTTTTAAAAAATTAATTGGATTTGTTACCTAAACATTTAAATGTACATATTGCATAAAACGTGGTAAAGGTGAAAACTGGCCTGTTTATACGAGAACACCAAACAGCTTCTTCACGGAAACCTCTACTGACAAGCTCCTTTACGTACATTAAGTGACAAGGACGAAAACATCTGAGAAATGACTGTTCATCACTGGAACAAAGATTTTCACTTTCAAATGCATATATTTCATAATTATAATCGCAGTCCTAATGGAATCTAAACCTGGCACTTGGCGAAACAAATGTTTTCTTTGTTTTTAGAAAACATTCTAACAGACTAACTGACTGTATTGTGTCGTGAATTAAAAAAAGATTCATTCCTGAGCGGTACAACAGAAAAGTATTTGCCCCATCAACTACAGATCGAGAGTTTGAATGCAGACAATGCCACAGTCATCAGTGCCTGGGAGTCCAAGAGAGCAAAATTGGCTTAAATAAATCTCCCAACATTATCAACATTAGCCAAGTGTGGGTGTCTGTGAGCTTGTGTATATGGAAGAGGGCGGACAGCTAATTTCCTGCGAGTGTGCTATGTTGCCCTGTGTTGCTGCCCGAGCAGCAGTTCAAAAAGGTGCAGCTGGCTACATGTGCTGCAGAGGAAGCATTCACACACACACAGTGACTCGGTGACCGGAGATCGTTCATTGAGAGCTGGCGACTTCTGGAGACATGAGCAACAGCGACCATTAGCGACTAGACGTGGACGTGTCCAGCGACGTGACAAAGTTGAGAAAAGTTTAACTTTATCCAAATTTGGAGCGACTTGGTGCAGCGACTACCAGTGGGAGTGAAGACAGTAGGGCACACGTGATCTGTAGCCGCCTGTGCTCGCTAGCACAAGCAGCGCCATTGCGGCAGTACAGTTAGCTTAGCGTAGGATCTTAACAGGTTTAAAGCAAAAATAATAATAATAAAAGAAATTATAATGAAACACTCACTTTTTGTTGCAATCAAGTAAAATCCCAATGTAGCTCCTATCTTGGGTGAAGTGTCCGGCTTGCTGCTGCTTCAGCGCCTGGGAACGAGCAGCACCAAGTCGGTCACTTCAACCAGGAAACACAGAGATGATGGCCGAAGGGCTGTGGTCCTGCTCCTGGTCTCCCAGTCCCGAATATATAGTGAATGACACCGTGATGGTGACACTCACTTACTGAGACAGGAGCTACACCGGGATTTTGCTCGAATGCAAATCTCCGAATCTCCTTCATCTCGTAGGATAATGATGCATATATACACTTGTGAACGTTTCATTTTAGTGACAAGAAAACTGATTTGTTGTGAAAAGTCGAATGCTAGTTGAGCCACCCATGTTACTATGGCAACCAGTAGTAGGAACGCCTACTGGCGACTTCGTAGTACATCGATTGGCGATTTGCAGTGAAAAAATCGCTGTGTTTGTGTGAAAGTACCCGAAGAGCTAGATGGTGGATGGGAATTGGGGGAATACAATGGAGGGAAATAATAATAAATGAAATTTAATATATTGTGTGACAATATATAATGAAAAATAAATAAAACATTTCCACTGGATTTATTTATTTATGGGGTTCTTTTAAGAGCAGCTAGTTATTTCGTAGAAGACATGCCTGAAAAACAGTGAGGGGAATAATCCTGTGCAACAGATGCTTTAGAATAGCTGAAAATCTGGTCACACTGTAGACCTTTGCAATCAGGTCACTAAAGCTGAAATGATTTTCTCCTCGCAACTTAGTAAGGAGCAGTGAGATAACCGACTGAGATTTTCAGTTGGTATGTCATGCATCTGCGTTTGCTGTAGTAGCTGTCACGGTTCCCCTTTGAGACAACGTGCTCGAAAGCGCAAATACGAGAGCACGTGCTTTTCCCGAGTGACAGCTGGACACGTGGGTGTTTGTTTATGTTTCTGTCATGTCTCCTCCCGGTTCTGTCATTGGTTGTGCTGTCACGTGTGTCGGTATTGCGCTCAGCTGTTAGCGGTTACGAGGCTAATTATGCCGGCATATATACCGCGCGCCTCCGAGTACACAATACATAGAATATACATAGTATAAACGTAGTTATCACGTTCATGTTTAGATTTAGTTCACGCTGGGTTATCCGCTCCCAGGTCCACGTCCTAGTTTACGTTCATGTTTGTTTGTTTCTCGACCCTGTTTTCTGTGACCTTGACCTTGTTCTCGGTCTTGCCCTGTTTATGCCTGTTTGCTGTTCGCCTGACCTTCACCAGTTTCTGGATTACGATTGTGGATTACGTTTTGGATTTGTCTGCCTCTTTACTAATAAACACTCGTTCTTATATGCGATTGCATCCGTCCCCTTTACCCGCTCCGTCACGGGTTTATGACAGTAGCTGACTAGACCACGGCATGATCAATTTCTGGGTTAAAATGCAGCAGTATTAGAATAGATCTAAGACACTGTTTTAAATCGACTAATCTAGGAGTGTCCAATCTAACTTGTAAAAAATCTGGTGTGGCTGCAGGTTTTCATTCCAACCAAGCTGGAGCCACACCAGAGAGTCGATCGAGGACCAAGATAAACTGATTAAACTGGTGGCATCAGGCGTGGTTCCGGTTGGCTGGAATAACAACCTGTGCTGACCATTCCTTGAAACTGAAGAAATAAAATTTTGCAGTGACTAGTGTACTTACCCTGACTTTAATTAGGTTAATGATGTTCAGATTATTCCAAATCAAATGAAATGGTTGCGAAATAAACCTAAGCATTTACTTTTGAGTCATATGATTTCTGAATGAGGATTCTGATGACTCTCAGTCCACTCCTCTGCTTGGAATGTCCTACATCCTTGAACACCCATTCAGGGGTGTGTCAGGTTTCTACTCTGCCACACCATACACTAAAATAACACACCCTCTCCATTAGATTTTATTAAACTCACGTAGAGAGATTTAAAGACAACAAATTATGCTGTGGCAAGCCACAAGATTTTTCCTGTGTATGCACACCGATTAGCCATAACTAGGGTGCATGTGGATCAGGACTTCAGGTAGGGATAGAGTTGAGATCAGGGTTGGAGTTAGGATGTTAGGATTGAGGGTTGGGATTGGGGTTAGAACTGGAATTGGAGTTTAGCACTGGGGTTGGGATTAAGGGACTGTCGTTACGGTTAGGTGGTTAAGTTTGGGGGTTGGGATTGGGGTCGGTGTTAGGTTTAAGGACTGGGCTTAGGGGTTAGTATGCCACCATACATAGGGTCTTGTGTTGTTTTTACAATCCTAGGGACTTTGTGCTTAGCTTCTAAAACACGAAATTCATGTTGTCAGGATTTATGACACTCATGACTAATAGCTTGTGTGTGAAAGTAAGTGTATATTACCTGAAGAGCGCTGTTGAGGAAGCAGCTGTTCTGTCCTGGCTCATTGCTGAGCCCTTTGCTGGGAGCGATGGAGGTCATGGTCCGTGGGGTAAAGATGCCCTGGAGCCCACTGCTGCCTGACGCAAAGTAGTTCCTTTTCCAGGACATGGTGGAATTTGCTTTCAGTAACCAGTCTGTCCCAGTAACACCAACCACAGGGTCATACTCTCAAAACAGACAAGACGAGAATAAAATGTCCAAAAAGAGCTCTTTCATGGGCTAGCATGGCCTAATTCCTTGGCTTGCTCTGAGTTTCAGGCTTATAAATCATCACCAAGGGGTAGGGGCCAAAAAAAAAAAAATTATGAATTTCAATAGAGCTGTCCCAGGCTGACTTACACACTCGTCCTCTACGTTTCACACCTCTCTCATCCACGCCCTATATCTGAGGCCTTGTTTGTTAAATCTCACAGATTGTTGTGCAGTGGGTCTCAGGCTTGTTCTAATCTCCACTTTGGCAGTCACAATCCAAAACAGCTGCTGGAATTTCCAGTATATTTTTGTGAGAGTAGGGGTCAGTGTCTTGTCTTTCCCTCACTTGTAAACATATCAGCAGGGTGTGAATATTCACACTCGAGTAGATCTAGAAGAGAGAGAGAGTGAGAGATAAACAGTTAGAACTTAGAGCCACTCTTATCACATTACATTTTATCAGGAACTCAAGTCTCTTAACATGAAGCTGCTAAGATTTTTTTCCCCACCACAAAGATAGTTATTTCCACCAGAATTAGGTTTAGTAACTACTTAGTACACTGCACATCCATGCACATAAAGAATGCAGCAGATAAAGGTTTTGTAGTTTACATGTCCTTTGTGTGTATGAGCAGAAGGCCAAATAGTGGAATATTATTCAACCAATACCTTGAAACATCTGAACAGCCACTTTGTCTAAAATGCCCATGGCTACAGTCGCGCCCATGTGTGCTTTATACAAAGAGATTCAAGGGCAGTGCTTTAGTGAGTACATGGGCAGGGTGAAGAAAGTGAGAGAACGGGGGCGTCAGGGCTAGATTTAATGTCTGTTTTTAATTACAAAGTCAATTAAAATGAGAGATAATGTGTATGAAAGGAGCAGGAAAGATTTTTAACAACAACTACTCAGAGCTTTGGCGTTGCGAAAAGAGAACAGAAATTACAGGCAAGCTCCACCCTGAAACACGTTAAATATGGATGTATTGGAATATCTGCAACGTGCTTAGCGATTCTGGAGCTAATTCGCCGGGTTGGTGCTGTGTTTTCGTTATTCCATTGAGAAGTTACCTGCTGTCTGCCAGAGGAGTAACAATGGCATTTAATAGAAGAAAAAAACATTCACTGAATTCAAACGTAACTGATAACGGTCAGAATTCGCTCCGAACACCTAAAAAAGAAAAACGCAACAACGTTTAATGTCTTATTAAGGAGAAATCTGATGAAGGATTCCTAAAGACAACACAAACTTGTAGACTCAGAGTTCCAGAATGCAATGCAAATATGATGACGCAATTGCGTCGTGATGAGCACAATGTCCTTGTGTTAACATGAATGTTGACGTTTTGGAACCTGATCTGTTTGAGCAGAGTGTACAGATGAGGAGGAAAGAGAGCTGGACAGACTAAAGGATTAAAGCTCTGCTCCATCGTTGCGACTATCAAATAGCACTGAAACGAAGTGAAACCTGACCAACTTTTCCAACAAAGTTTAAGCCAAATGAGTCAACTCAGAATTATTATATTATAATTAGGCATGGGCCGGTTACCGGTTTCAAGGTAAGCCACGGTTTGAAAAAGTTTCAAAAGCACAAAAATTTTCCATTATACTGTTCCTGTGGTATGAGCTGTTTTTTTTTATTATTATTGCCTCTTGTCAAATACGGAAAGTGCACGAATCCCTCAGGTTGTGTGCAACGTAGAGAGTAACATGACCCCTCCTCCTCCCTTTGGTGCGAGCAGTCAGTCACCTGTATGTAGGACGGCCAAAGGAGGTGAACCCCTGGAACTTTTTCCCCAGTCGACCAAAGACCAAGTCTGCCGTATGAGAATTTTTCGGGTAACGAAAAGGTTGGAAGGACCTCCAACTTGTAAGACGTGTTTAAGAAGAGCAGCTGCTAGAGGAGGCAATACGTCAAATATGATATCCCATCTACGCGAGCACCACCCTGTCACTCTTCACTAAATTCAAGATAACACTGTCTTCAAATGAACATTTGCAACAAGTTACGAGAGTTAGCGTGTGTAGCACTGGTGAAATAAATACTAACGGTTAGCTACATGGCTAATTAACTAGCTAAGGGTTTGTTTTTTACAGAACATAATTCAATTATTTATGTTCTAATTATTGTTGAGCTGCAGGTTTAGGCTCACTCAAGTGACTGCATTTTTTATTTAATTATTGAACCCGACATACATCTTTCCTACTGTTCCATATTCCATATGTTGATTAAAAATAAAATATAGTGTGTTTAGTTGGGGTAAAATAGTAAATTTCTTAGTAAAATTCTGCTTAAGGTGATCATACCGTCAAAATCTCATACCGGCCGATGCCTAATGATAATATGTTATATACTGAATATTTTCCACAATTGAAGATCACATGTTAATTGAAAATATTGATATGCAAGTCACAAGGGTGTATTTTTCCTTTGCCCGTGGGTAGGATAGGTCCAAGTGTCATGTCTGGCCGACAGATTAGCCAGATCAGACGCTAGGATTAGTCTGGCAGGAAAACCTAACCTCATGTACAGTAAGAAGCTCCTTAGCTCCCAGATGGTTGTATGTCTCCATGAGCCTACAATAAGCCCTGGAAAACAAATATGATCACGTGACTTCGGCCAGACATAAAATGCTGGTAAACAAGCTTGTCTCACAGTTCCAAGACGAGTAGAACACGTACACACATGAGCTCAGAAATGTTTACCGTAACAACTCCTGCCATCGCCCTGGAAATGTTTTGCCACTATACTGTGTAGTCTCACCTCTGAGAACAGGATAAAATCATATTGCTTTGACCACACTGCTTTAAAAAAAATAAAAAATAAAAAAACAAACAAAAAAAAAAGCCAGTCTCTGGATAGTGTGTGGCATTACGTTGATACAAAAATAGACTGCTTTTGACTAACAAGCCTCTTAAATCTGCTTCATGTGAGAGCCAGCCCAGCTGGCTGTGACTACAGTGACTAACACCACCACTGCTCATTTCATGCTGTTTACAGACTGCAATCAATAATCTGTTCCAAAACATTTGAGTAAAAATTGAGTCAATGGAATCCTAGCTGCTCACTCTTGTGCTGATATTGCGAGTGCATTGGCCGATCAGTCAAAATCAGAGGAGATGACATTGATGGATTAATAGCAAGTCAAAACTCTTGTAATGGCATCAGGCTATTAAAGTACCAGTTATCTTCACTGCCATTAGACTGAAATCCGTTAAGGGACTGAACACGGTTTTAGAGACACCAACTGAATTTGAATTTTTTATCTCATTTATGTCGCAACAATTACAAGTCCCAGTAAATCCCAAATGGCTTCATACTGTTTTGAATATGATCAGATGAATGAATAGTGCACACAGAGTCCAAACACAGCTTTACACAGCTTTCAAGTGCTCCGATGGGAGTGCAGCTCTTAAGAGTTACACAACGCAACAGTGCATGAATGACTCCCTCCCATGGTACACTATATGCCTCTAATTGTTTTCCTTGTCTCAATCTGAGCTCCAAGACCATACTAGTGTTACAGACAGCCAGTCCACAACTACGGCCCCAAATCGCTGGATCACGTCAGCACTATAATCCAGATCAGCCAGCTCAAGAGGAGGGGGGGTTGGGGGGGGCTTGGCGACACACAAATCCTCAAAGAAAATATCTGGGAGCATCACTGGGAGCTAAGAAACAGTGCAATAGCAGTACTTCTGGGTAAACTAGCTTAAGCAATGGTAAAATTATGGCTTTTCCCACTGACACGGAGCCAGTGCTTGTGCCAGAGCTAGCTGTGGCTAACCTTTTTAAGAGGTGGCCCTGGTTTCCACTCCTTTGAAAGCTGACTTGATTATGTAACCAGAAGGTGTAACAGTTGGCAGATCCCAATCCTGCGGACTACTTTGTACAGTCCAAACACAAAGCCTTAGTGTTTCATTTATTTATTCCTTTCCTCCAGGTTCTCTGGTTTTCTTCCACCTTCCAAAAACATGCCACTAGCTTGACTGGCTATGTTAAATTGGGTGAATGTGTATGTATATGACACAATGTAATGGACTGTTTCCCCATTCAGGGTGTACTCCCCTCACCCCCATGTTCCCTGGCTAGGCTCTGGATCCACGGTGACCCTGACCAGAGTAAATGAATGAATAATATGGAGCTGATATTATTTCCATTTTCTTGTAGTGGAACCATGCCCAATAGACTGACGATAGGAACCATCTCCAACCGCATATAAGCTTAAAAAAAATCCCTGTGCTGAGTGCTTAGTTGGCAGCAATAATGCCAATACCACATGGTACCACTTTATACACTTGATATTTGCAATACTCTCATCATTGATCTCTCATGAGTTGGCCTAACTACTGAGTACACCAGCCTGAGCTAGGGAAGAACAAAGATGTCCTCGAATTAATAACATAAGGGAAATTCCATATTTACACAGCAAGACTGGAGCAAAACCATCAGAAGACGATGGTGAGAAGACAAACTTAAGTCAGTGGAACTCATAGGAGAAAAGAAGCAGAACAGGCTGCTTCTACGACCTCCACCTTTAAATAGCTACATCAAGCCATTAAGGGAAGCAATGGGTTACTTAGTGACTAATCAACTCTGCTTGGAAATGAATGATGGCTAAAATCGTCAGAGGTGAGAAAATGCATTCCCGCCCACCCTTTGACGCCACAGCCTGACATTTTCGCGCTGGCAGAATGCATGTGCGCTACTAATGAAATCTCACCAACAAGCAGTTTCACACTCTGGTCTAACACCAACAGCTTCTACACTTGCCAAAAATGCACTTGAAGCAACAGTGAGAAAATATCCAACAGGGACAAAGGCTTGACTCAGACATGTGGATAAATAGCCACAGTACCGTCTGGCAGATGTCAAGACAGCCGCATGTCTCCTCCAACAGACTTTATGAACATTGAGGACATAATGTTGAGAATCTTAAAGCTTTTTTATATCAACTTTCCAAAGTCAAAGTTCAGAAGTTACCATATGGTGTTCAACAGCCCAAGATATTCAAAAATGCAACAATCAAATATTATCACCATCCCACACATTTATACCCAATTTCTAGAGATATACTCGCTATTATTCTAATAATACTTTAATTGTCAACACATTAGATGACATGAAACATGAACTGGGCAGCTGTTCTGTGAACAAATTCCACATCCACCAAATATTCCGTCTCTTAATTAAAGGACTTTCATTTGTTTCGTTTGCAAGTAGTAATTAACAAGACTTCAAACCAACATCCAAACTGAATTAGATGTCTTATTCCATAAAGAAAAAGTATACGAACACAAGCACTCTTAATGCTTTCTATGCCAAGGACTCCTTTAGCAATCAGCTCCTGGCAGAGACCCGTGTAATTAATCCAGGGGAAGTGCCCTAACCTACATAAGTCCACATTAATGGAACCCAGAGTTCTGTGATTCATGGTGGACCAGTCCTGAAAGTGAAGAGAGACGAGGTCTGTTCAACAGAAAGTGTCATAATAAATGGACTACACTTCTGGCTGCCATCAAATTAAACCAGAAATTAAACCAAAAATGTTCAGCTAAAAACAAAATGTCACAACGAGACATTTCACAAAGATGAAAAGGGTCTAGAACAAAGGGTCAAATCTAACACTTTACAAATAAAGTAAATAGTAACGAGTATTAGGAAGTGAATAAAAACCCTGCTTTGTTCCTTCGCTCTCCTGTGCTGGTCAGCTTGAGCAGCAGCAGCGGTGGAAATGTCGACCATGTTAATTTAAAATGTGTGGTACCATTTCACGCTTTCCACAAGGGATGTTAGACAGGCGATTTGCAATCGCGTTTGCTTTTCGGACCAGCCGTGTCCTGAATACTGGTACAAAGTGTCATTGCAGTGCATCGTTATTGGACGCTACAAAGTGCTCAAGAATTAGAAAACACAACCCGTACATCTCTACATACATTTTAATTAACCTCGGTCCAAATTTATTACAGAGGAAAACATGATATGAACAGGGAGCGCGCTGACAATCATTGCTTTATTCTGTCAAAAACTGTTCTCTGTAAGACTGTCGGATCAACGACGATGTTTTGCATACACACAAATCAACATCACTAAGGTTTAGGCCATTTGAATGGCCAATATATGAGAGTTACTTTACTTTTTGAGAACTTTAAAATCAAAAGCAAGTTTAATATTAAAGGGCAATCATTATTATTATGCCCATAATCATCACTTCCAAGCCTCGCCATATTTCCATCACGGCACAAGGCTGCTGCTGTTCCTCTTCACTGCCTTATGCTGTATATGTTCTCCCCCACCCTCCCCGAGTTCATTTGTCTAATCTCAATGTCAGTGGGGAAATGTTCAAGTTTTGGAAACACATCTGAGACCAGAAGTACACAAATGTCACATGTGCAACTATACAGATCACGGGTGTCGTATAACGGATGATGGCAGGGAAGGGTGGCCTGAAAAAGGTTACTTTAAGCTTATTTTATGTAAATAAAATTTTTTAATAACATTGTAAACCATGACGGACAAAGGAACTTTTGGTACATGCCTTAAACACACTTCCTATCTGCACAGTTTGTTTGTTAGTGTCATCATATCCTATGATTAATCCTCAGCACAAGTCACATTCACAAGTAAAAAGGCTGTTCTGCAGGGGCCTGAAACATGATATTAATAGTCAAGTTGAATGAGTGACGCAGTCAGTCAGCAAGAGAAAACTGAAAGAGCAAGTAAGACCTAGAACTGGTGAGCTACAGACAGAGGGAATGAGAGAAAGGTAAAACCCACAGGAACCGCTGCTACCTGTAGACATGTAATTTCATATAAATTACAGTAAAGAGAAATGCCACCTCTGCCGCACAAGTCAACAAGCAATGGACATGAATGTCTTTTAACCTGGAATAGTAACAAACAAGCTGAAAGTGTTCACAGATTCTCAGACACTATGGTTCTCTCAAAGTGTGTGGAACAATCCGACAACACATTTCTGTGATGTTCTGCAGAGCGAGGAAAAAGAGGATTTACTTCACATTGCTTGTTCTCTCAAGTGTGCCAAATCCTGTTAGCTGGATCTATTTGATCTGAAGTTAACCCCAATGTGGATTTAGTCAGATCACATGACAATGCAATTAAACATGTGACTAATGCCCGTGGCTCTTAGACGTCTAGGGGGCATTTATTATAAGAAAATGGATCATCAGAGATGCAACAGCTATAGCACAGACCACCACTTGTAGCTTTCACAGCAGAACATTTCCCCTAAGTGCGTCTGCTGAGCAAACTATAGAACATTAGAAGATCAGATCCTCTTTATTCACAGACAGCACATGAAAGCTTCTCCCTCATACCCCATGCTATTGAAAAGTTGTACACTTAAATGATGAAAGTACGTCAAACCAATTGTTGGAAGCAGCAAATCCCTGTGCTCTTTTAAAGTCATTTTCTACATGACCATATCTATTAGATAAAGTTAATAATAGACATAATGGATAGAGACATAATAGATAACGTCAGTAATAAAGAACAGTACCAGACTTATAACCCACAGAAGAGTCGATACAAATAAATGGGTATTTGGGGAGAAGGATATGGTGAGCAACTTTTTCACGCTGGACTCTTAAATTGTGTATTATAGTAGGGGTAACTCATGATTTGATTTGGGGTGTCCCCCCCCCCCCAAAATGACCATCATCAAGCAGTATTATTCACTCACTCATGCAATTTTATTTGCATTCATTTATTTGCACACAAGTGCAATTATTTGTGGTGCAAAACAATTGACCACACACACACTCTCTTTGTATTTATGCATCAAAAGCAGTTACTATGACAGTTTTCAGGTTAGTTTTATGACAAATTTCATGTCAATGCTGAAGGATCTCTGGGTTTGCTTTGACTGAGCTGTCCTTGAATTTTTTATGAATTTGGAAGTCCTGTATATGGTCTTACCTTAATACTAAAATTATATACATATACTAGGAAAGTATCACTCCACAACAGAAAAGCGTTTACTCTGTCATCAGGAGATTGAGACATCAAATCCCAATGACGCTACATCCATCCATGGCCGGGAACCACGAGAACCGACTCCAAAGGTTGGGAGCTGTTGTGTTATGGGAGAACTTACCAGTCTTTTCTTTAAAAGACACTAGCATTCATAGTTTGACTGAATGAACGCTGAATACTAGCGCCTATGCCTTCTTGCAAGTTCCCTAACTAAACATCTAAAAAATAAAATGTCCACAAACATCCAGTGAATGGGAGTTTTAGAACAAAAACAATGTATATCAGAGTTTCCAGTTCATCACTGTGACCAATTACAAGGTCAGCAGTAGGCAATTCTCAATTCCTCAAAATACAATCTACTTTAGTAGCCTCTAATTGGACCACACACACACACTGCTTTAACTTACTTACATTTAACTGTTGGTTAAATCAAGTAATTTTTTGTTACAATAGGGGGAATATTAGAAAAATGGCTAGCTAACTAGACAAGAACGTAAAAACTTCAGAAGCAAAATAAAAAGTTGTAAACAGGACCAAACAAATTGTGTAAGTGGGAGGGTTTTACTTTCATGCAGGCGTGGGTGAAAAGTCAGATATAAGGCTTGCCAGACAACCAAAGACCACACTCATTATGTGGCAGTGGTGGCTTAACGGGTAAAGTGCACCTATTATGGTTTTTCAAATATTACCTTTCATGCAGTGTTAAAGAGCTGTTCGTGAATGTAAAAATCATCTGCAAAGTTTCAAAAATCGTAGTGCACGACAAATGGAGTTATTGACTACCAAAAGAAGGAAGCGACTCTGAACAGCCGAAACGAGTCGTTAGTTATTCCAAACTTCAACTTCCTGTACTAACCTACGTAGGTTTGAACAGAGGGAGCAGAAAATGGAAAGGAAACACTAACATCAAAAAAGACTGGGACATCTGACTAATCAGAGCAAAGTATGCTCTCTGAAAGAAGGATTTTAGAATGATTCCTTTAGAACAGATCAATGAACAATGAAAAAAAAGTAATACTGCAGTTTAATTTATGAGCACATTAAAGTGTTTTTCGGACCTTGGATGACCTTTTTGGACTCCAGCACCGCCAAGCTGCCACTGTTGGGCCCTTGAGCAAGGCCCTTAACCCTCCCTGCCCCAGGGGTGGCGTATCATGGCTGACCCTGCGCTCTGACCCCAGCTTCCTAACAAGCTGGGATATGCAAAGAAAAATGATTTCACTGTGAGCCTCTATAAAGGCTTCTTCATTAACATTAAGGTAAATGTGGGTACTGGGTGATGCGTTCACATTTCATTCATTCATCCTTAGTATCTTCCTGGTCAAAGCTGTGGAGGTTTTCATTCGTTTTATTGTTTACATTCTGTTAAATGAAACCAAATTATACACATTTTTAAATGCAGTTACAAACAACAACAAAATCCAAGTTATAGGCATGAATAATTATGAGCTGGAGTGCTGTGGCTGAGGTTCACAGTTCATGCAGGCTGCTTAGAAAGTTTTTAAAAAGGTAGAATTCACATTTAATAGGGAAAGAATCGCAGTTCCTGTTTAGGTCAGGCCCAGTTTGTTTATAAAATCCGAACCCAAACACGGATATCTGGAACACGAAATGGTAGATAATGCTAGTCTAGTTCGTTTTCATTTTGTTTTGAACAAACGCGTCAACAGTGAAGCCTTCACGTGCTCGAATGGAGACAAGAAATCGCGCAATGCACCGTTTTCAATGCAACACAACCGGAAAATTGTGAACACCATGGCAGCGCTGCTGAGATGCTCCTGAACCGCCTTGTTCTTCGACTAAATCAGCAGGTTCGATATAAGCGCGTGGCGTGACTTTTTTTTTTTTTTTTACCGTCAACATGTGAACGCGGCACACGGGCGTGCGCGTGCGTGCAGCAGTGCAGGTGCTTTAAATGCAGTGGACGAATACAAAATGATACACTCAAGTCATTCATGAAAGAAGTTTTAAAATACATGTATTAAAGTTTTTTTTTGTTGTTTTTTTTTACATTTATTTTTATATAATAAGAATCAAATCGATACTGTGAAACTCTCTGTCCGGTGCTCCTGGTAATGTCGGATACACAGACACCGACATGGACAAAGAGGGAAGTCGAGGCGACTGCGTGCAATTTCTACACAACAAACATCTTCAAACTAGCGTGACTTATTCTCTCGGACAGATCTCAGACACGCAGCGTGACGCCGGCGCTTTCAGAAAACGTCCTAGTTTGTTAGTTCGCTACAAAGTGTGTGTGTGAGTGAGAGAGAGAGAGAGAGAGAGAGAGAGAGAGAGAGAGTCTCCTTGGATAGAGCTTTAATAACGCGCCTCGTCTATGAATAAAATCCCTTTCAAATAAGAAATACTCTAACGAGTAAAAAATCATCCACTCACCTTCTTTATTACTCTGTTAGGAAACTGGTGTGTGAAAGTACTGAAAACACACAGACTCGTTCCCTCAGTAGTTCCCGTTAGTTTCTGTACCTCAGCGTTTCTACAAGCTGAACACATTTCAGCACTGCTACGTTAAAACACACACACACACACACATCTTACTCTCCTTGTGAAGACCTTCGACTGACTTTAGAGCCTCTAACTGATGCAATGCTAAACTCTAATCTTAACCTCAATAACCAAACTTTTTGGTTCTTTTTAAATAAAAGCTATAGTTTTTGTTTTAAAAAAAGTTCTCTCATGGGGACCAAACAAATGTCCCCACAAGGTCAAAACTGTTTGATATTACCATCATTGTGAGGCTATTTGGTCCGCAGGAAGATATAAATCCATGCAAACTTAACCCACCCACACACACAAGATGGGGGGAGGACAGGCGCCACTCACTACCTGTGGTTCACACCACAGACCACATTCACTGGAAACTGGGTCACGCTATCAGTACTTCCAACATTCAGCTAAATAAAATAATAAATCAGGAAAATGGTGTTAGAAACCCTACTGTGAGGAGGAACAAAGTGACGCAGAGAAACCCCAGTACTAAATGTACTAAAACATTTAACAAAACTTCAGTGTGAGACTCAATCATGTCTTGAGTCTAACCAAATTAACATTTCTTTCTCTGGAAAAACAACAACAACAACAGAAACCATCACAGAAATCCTAACAGTTTCCACTACAAATACCATTACAAACCATTAGCTTACCATAAAAACCATTACTGGTCCATAATGGTATGCACTAGACATAACATGCCACCAATAGAAGGCAACAAATTACCAGTAGAGACCCACAGGGACCAATAGGATGCATTAAAAACCAATACAGTTCCCATTATAACCATTAAAACAATTACGAACTCCATGAGGGTTTCAGTTGTTTTGTGTTTTTCAGCAGGGTTACCAATCGATCTCCCAAAAATACATTAGACATTAAAGTCACACCTGTGACATCATGAACCAAGGGTATGGTTTATTTTGGTGATGTACCGAAACAAAAATCCTGGGCTGAAACCGAAAATTCATGATGCACTTGGGCAAAAACTGAAACCGAAAATGAATTTTTTAGAAACCCATTTGGTATAATTGTATTAATTAGACTTTTTAATTCGTTCCATGAATTTAATTAATCTGAATTAAAAACCTACAAACCAATAAAATGATCACACTTTTACTGAAATGAACACAAAAACAATGCAAAATATTTTTCGTCATTCTGTAACAATTTGAACAGATTTTTTTATCCAGTAATCCAAATAATGTAAAGTTCTAGAAAACTATTCTGATATGCACAACAGCAGTCAAGTAATGGACTAGGCCTCTATTCTGTTCATGTAAACGTATTTCCACATTAATGAAAGATTATTGTGGAAAACAGCAGCAATAGAACTAAATCCAACCTCAAACAGTAAACGAAAGATGTAGCCTCATCTTTTTTGCAGGGCTACACGAATTTTAATGTAATTGCTATACACATAGCAAATTGGATTGCTTTCTATTTAAGCAAAAGTGGCAGGTTTCCCTTCAAGAAGAAAAGTTGCTCAGCTTTCTGGCGGGAGAGACACTTCCTCTTCTCATCAAGAACATGAGGTGCTGCACTGAACAGTCTCGCACTCTCTGTGCTGGTGCTCAGGGCAAATAAAGCGTAGCTGCGCTTGTTGCGGCGCTGCTGTGCATCGGGGCGCTTTCCCGTAGAATCTCGTCAAACATGTCAGAAAGTAAGGGAGTTTGCGCCTCATCACTTGTACGTTTGTCTGGCACACTTTCCTCAGTGCTGCGCGTCGATCCTTCAGCAGATGTATTCATCACCTCCAGCTCTGCCTGTGTCATTTCCCGTGCACGCTGCTTTTTCTCCGCATCAAGGTAATGTTCTTAAAATCACGGCTCTAGTAATGGTGCAATGCGATGATAACTGTCGGCGAGATCGAGGGTGAAATCTGAGCGCTGAGCACTGAGTGGCAGCATATATTTTCGGCCTTTTTTCTCTTATGGCCAAAAACCGAGAATTTTCGGCAGTCCAAATTGGGTGCATCCCTTATTTGATTGACAAGATGTCAAAACACATTTGTGTTCGTTTAGCCAACAATGGCTAACGAGAGAACAGCAGAAATAATGCTTTATACATATATTGTTTTAAGGTGTGGTGTAGTGCTAGGTGGTATAGCTATCTGTCAGCTGGTAAAACCCACACATTTAATACACAACTTGTTGCAAAGTTGCTACCCATACTGCCATGGGGTTGTGATGAGTCCATCAGCCTTAGTAGGTTTTATTTTGTTTTCCTGAATGCACCATGTGCCACACAGAAGATATACAGGGATTGAATATCACATAAAACAAGAAGTCATGGTCACTCCTGTTTTGGAGCAGGATGACAGGAATATATGTCACTGGAGCTGCTCTTCAACAAGCAGCACAGATTCTGTTCAGATAAAACAGAGTGTGAGAGGAACATCTGGCTTGGGTCATAGCTAGGACATACATATGTACTCTGGTTTCAAACCTTCATCTGGTTCCATTTTTTCCACCCCATCGAGTACAATTGGCTTGTCCTTAAGTTTCTAATTATAAAAGCGACAAGGGGAGAATATATTGATTTTTCATGTGGCAACTCTAAAAATCAATACATAGTCATTCACATGCATTTGGGCGTTCTTGATTTGACATGATTTGGTTTGACAAGCTGACCAAGCGCCAAGGAAGAAACGCGCCAAACAATGTATTATTTAGAGTTTTTCCTCCTAAAGTTAGCTTTGAAATAATGAAAACCAGCTTCTGATATTTATTATGAGATGCAACCAGTACAGCAATCCATATATGCAGTATATCTATATACTGGCTTGAGATTAATAGAATACATGAGTAATGTAATAGATCCCAGAAGTTAATAGCAGCATAAGGCAGGCAGGCATAAGGAAAGCCCATAAAGCCCAGAGCTTTAAGACAGACTCTAATCACCAAATGTCTTCTGCAAGAGCAGCAATTTTCAGAGACCCAAACTGATTATTGGCCCCTTATGGTGACCGAGTGAAAATTATACTTTGAGATACAACCTCACTCTCCACCCAGAGATAATTAACCAGCTGTACCCGTGTGTTATAGTTTAACTCGCAGAATTGCCAAACTGGCAGCTCCAGTCTAGACCACATGTCTGAAAACTAACACACACATGGTTAAGAAAATATAATCATCGCTTTCAATGTCAATGTTCATGTTACAGGCCTGAATCACTGTAGCTGGAAAAAGAAACTTGTGACTTGATTCATCAGCACCTTTAAGGCATTCCAGTGCTACAAAGGAATAAATGGTTTAATGGATTTGGTTTATTTCAGTCATCTACAACCATAAGTTCCATGTTTAAACGCACTTTACAAAAGGTACACCCTAACTATGTAGGAAGGATGGTATAGTAGCAAAAAAAAAAAAAAAAAAGCACATTCAGTGGTTCCCATATAAAAGCCGTTATACCAACAGTAGATGAAACACTTATAATGCAATATAACAATAATGGATGAAAGAGTACAAAGCCACTGTTCGACTCTGAACTGCTGCAGGCCAACAATGTTGGCTTTGAGTGAACTCATGGAGGAAGGAAACGAGGGAAGACAAGCTCATGCGGAACTTTGAAATGGAAGATGGTGAAGGTATTTGTTTCATGAAACAAAGCGATACAGTAACTTTAATAAACTTTCAACAAAGTCATTCAGCCACACCAGAGCCTGAAGCATCAAAACGCATGTGAAGTCTATTTCCAGACTATGTCAAAAGAGATATCTGAAGATCTGGATCACACTAAGCTCTCAAACCACAAAAACAAGAAGTCGGAGCCAGTCCTGAATTTATGCACAATTTTCTTCCCTATGGGACTCCGAGCAGCACCTTCTGCAGAATTTACAAACAGATTCCTTTCTTGGAAGTACAGATATTCAAACCACAGCTGTGAATTTTAAGCACTTCGACTCCAGGCGACTTGTTCTGCATGTTGAAACTGAGCCCATTTTCACCCAAAGTCTGAAAGCCATGTCCTCTCAAGTCCAAACAGCTCCATTCGTACAGGTCGAATGCCGTGAACATCACATACATCATGAAAACAACACACACCGCATGGGGGAGCCTGCTTCCTGATACACAACATAAAGTAGGAAGAAACAAACTGAAAAACTGAAATCAAGCCAGACATAAACAATTTAAATAATAATAATAATCACAATTTCTTTCAATAGTGTTACTGAGAATGGAGGCAGGGGGAACAGAACATTTTCCCACAATAAAGCTATTCAACCAAAAAAAAAGCTGATGCTGGAAGACAAAAGGCCTTTCTGATAACAATGCATTCCGTCTCCGTTCAAACACCAACTCTCTCTCTCGTCACCCTGAAAAGGCCAGGCTGAGCTGTCTACTAAAGCCACATATCTGCGCTGATGAACGTGCTTAGCACTCTCTTTTCAGTGATTCAGAACCATATACAGTGTGTTTCTTGTATGTACTGTATTGTGTGAGTATAGGCGAGTATGGTGGGCTGTAACACATTAACAAACCAAGAAACCAAACAGCAAATCAGAAAATGCAACAACAAAACCAGAAACACAACGGCGAAGTTGTAAACATGATAGCAACACCCAAAACACCGCAGCATTAACTCAAAACGGAAAGTTGTTTCTGATTGGTGAGCTGGAGGATACTTATATTAAGAGGAAATATAGACAAAATAAATCTACTGCTTTTATTCATGCGTATAATTATCAAGTGCATTCGTACGATGATATTTTAAATATGCTGTCAACTTTGCACTGTATTTATATGAATATGTTGAAAATCCAACTAAAGGAAGCTGGGTGATTCGTAAAAAATTAACTTTGCATTAAAATGTTGTCACAAGACTAACTATATAAAAGACTGGAAAAGTGCAATTCTTTTTTTGCTTGTGATGGACATGATGGGACAGTGGTGGCTTGGTGGTTAAGGCTCTGGATCACTGATCGGAAGGTCGGGGGTTCGAGCCCCAGCACTAACAAGCTGCCACTATTGGGCCCTCTCTGCTCTAGGGGCGCCGTATCGTGGCCCTGCGCTCTGACCACAACTTCCTGACAGGCTGGGGTATGTGAAGAAAACAATTTCACTGTGCTCTACTGTATATGTGACCAATAAAAACTCATTATTATGATCTTCCCTTTCTGTTCTGCTCTTGTTTGTTTTGTTGTTGTGCTTCCTGATTTGTTGTTGCATGTTTGATTTGTTAATGTGTTTTTTTTTCCTTTTTTAACTTATGGACCACTGTAGCTTGAGGGAGGGTGAAAGTTTAAATGGAAATCATGGTTTGTTTTATTCATATTCGCAAAATCCCCAGGTCTCTCCCATACATGGTCCAATTCACTGCATCCAAATACAAGCAGAAGAGGAAAGCAGCACTTCCAAATATTGTCATATTCTAATCACAATATAACTTAGGGGTTTTAAAGTGCAAAGAACAAATAGACATTTGGGCCACTTGGATGATAATGATCGTGACTAAGTGATCACAACATGCACATCCTGTTTCTTTGCATGAGTGTGTGTGTGTGTTCTGTTCTTTACGAGAGTTACTTCCTACATGACATCATCGCCTCTGAATGACACCTCCCCCGAGCGTCAACCTTTACTCACAATCATGTCATTAAACCTAAACACACACACACTATTAATCCTGTACAACTCCATGACAACAGAGAAGCAATAGTCGCGACCTCAGGGCGCACACCTATATGCTGAAAGCTATACATCCTATCCAGACAGGCCTTCTTACAGCAGGGAACAGGTATTTTTGTTCCTGTTCCTAAAACGGACTAGGCCTAAGAGTTTGCAAAAGTAAGAGTAGGCATGGTTTATGTGGAGATTTACCCCTGAGTCATCTTCACTTTTATTTGTCTCAAGGGAAGCATTATTCTGAACAAGTTACGCTACAGTAAATGATGGAAAGGGGCTACAGAAGAGAGACGAGGAAACACTACATCCACATAAAAGCAGCAATGACATCAAGTGCTTAGTAATATAATTTACGATGAAGCCAATTCATGTAAAAGTCTGCCATATATCTTACCCTCGTTTACCTTGTTAAAGCATATTAAGCTATATAAACTGCACATTGAAGCATTTTCAACTGAGTAATATAAAGTACAAAATCACACTTTTAGCTGAGGTAGTATTGGGAAGGTTATATTTCAGGAAGGTGAAAACACTCACAAGCTATAGATATAGATCCTGTATTTCAAATTCCAAATATAAAGAAAATATTCAGTCCCAAAGAAATGACAACTAGGTAAAGTGTCTATACTCACAGCAGGTTGGCAGGTGATCTGTGCGGAACAGCTGTCTTGTGTGTGTGTGTTGCTAGCCAGCAGCCTGAATGCAAGTTTTTCCAGGTGATCCAGAAACAATGACATCATCCCTATCGACACACACACCTGTTTCCTCAGGAAGCTCCTCCTACCATGACAACGTTAAAGAGACAGTCTCACATGGCGAGTCGTTCCCTATTGGCCTGATGCAAATTCTGACACACCACAATAAACACAGTTTGTGACGCGATCACGCTGACTGTACATGAATATATTTACAAAAGCATAAAGGACACTCATATATTAGTGTCTCCCATTTAACAACACTGGTTATAAATGACTTAAAACAATGTACATGTTCAAAGGGAATGGCAGCAGTCCAACTGACTGATGGATGATGTAATCTTATGAACGATTAAATCGTTTCAAGAAAGGCCAAAGCTCACAAGATTAGTAATAGCTTATTATTTACTTTAATAAGAGTGGCAGAGTACGTGGTATGAAAAGACAGGAAGTGATTTCAGCTGCAGATTAACATAAAGCTCACTATGAATAAATTTTTTTAAACTGATAGATAAAGCATATAACTCATTAAAAAGTTAAAGCATGCAAATATATTTATATAAGGCTTAGACAACTGTTCAAACAATCTCACCTAGACATCCAGGGTTTGTCTTATAAAACAAACACACACAAAGATGCTCATGTGATTAATGACCTCGTGAAGGTCTCTAGTTAAACAAACAAACAAAAAAAACCAACCAAACAAACAAAAAATACCAGGCCTAAGTAAAATAGTGTACAGTGTACAGGGCAAAACTCAGAAAACAATTGTAGACCAACAATACATTAGGTGTGTTGGTATTGCAGATGGTTCATTATCACAAGGAACAAAAACTGTCCGTGTGCGTACGTTGTGATATTAATAGTGAAAAAAACTCCATTAGATAAAGTAAAATCTGCTTTTCTGTACAAATGCGATTCAGACTAAACCCTCAAACTAGTACTTCAATTATAATATTCACAATCTGAAAAAAACAAACACACACACGCATTTAAGTACCTATTTTTGAAGTTACCACATAATCCAACAGCATGAGGTCACATCATGGCATTATAAAAGCTAAGCCTCTTTTCAGCCGCAGAATTTTAATTAGATACGGTTAAAACATAGTGCTCACACGCTAATTAGGCTTTCTGTCTGTCATGTGTCATCAAGCATCATCGGTAGCAGAATGAGAATTTTTATCTCTCTCTCATCCATGCTCAAAGTAAATAAATGGTAAATGTGCTGCAAGTTCTCAGAGTGTCTTTTTTCCCATTAAACTGGACTGTTCAAGTTATTTTAACAAATTTTCTGTATTTCAAATTTGAGATTTCTCTCTCCTTGAAAAAGTATAAATGTACAATCCTGAGTTTCCTAGGTAAGGAATGAAACAATGACGCATGCTGTTATAGGAAAATAATGTGCCGTGATGCACCCCAAAGAAAAGCAGATGCTTTTATCACTCCGAAGTTATTTTACAATAACAACATGTTTAATTTCACTTATACCACAGAAATTTGGCAACAATTAAAACATTTTTATTCATAAATTTGACACGACAACCATTTATAGTTTTGCATTTAATGTTGTGGAATGTCCATGAAACAAGTTCCTGTCATCACTGCTCTCTCTCTTCTGGCTCTTGAAGATAATAAGACAAACAATGCAGCTCATCATGTTACGGACAAGTTACTTGTTGCTATTGCAGTTGTGTGTTCCTAAGCAAACAAGAAAAAAGAAAAAAAAATGAACAAAACGGTTCATCGTGAACTTATGAATTCAACACCAACCACCATCTTAATAATTACTAAACAGCTGATCCATTATGTGACTGCAAAGTAAGAACAGTGACACCAAACAGAGGCCTAAGGGGGTGAGGGTGCATATGGAGAGTAGCTCAACTGTAACTTCCACCATATGCCATCAGCTTCCTCAGGTGACCATTAGGGCAAAGGCATGACCACTGACCCAAGTGACAGATGCATCCATTATATATGATTTAAATAAATGTAAATCTAACTGTAAGTGCAAAGATTCCCATCCTGGGTGATTTGGCATAAATATAATATGCTCCAAGTTGGAGCCTGTCTTCAAAATTTGACTTCTTTTGCGGGGCTTGTTAGTATGTTGAATAAATTGGTGTAGTTAAAGCCATATATTCACTTTTTATGGAGGCTGTTAGTATACATTGAGACTTCTAACATTGTGGTTACCTACATATTGACGTATTTAATTAGTGTTAACTCATAATTTACCGGGTAGCAAGACTTTTAAAAAATGTTTGCCTGTTTGATGTGATGCAACACAAACTGAATAAAAATATGTTGATCATGATAGAAAACTCAAGGTGATACAGACAACGCTACAAGTTATATGAATAATTGTAAATTATAATGAAATGATCTTTTTTTTTTTTTACATGTCTAACAGAATATTACCACGCCCAGTTGACTAGCTAGAAAAAAATTACCAAGCTAGCAATAACCAGCTTCTGTATCTGCAATGTCAAGGATGTGAAACTGAGTTAAAGATAGGGAGTGGTGAGTGAATAAGAGGACATTTCTGTACACCCACTTTAGACAGATCTGCAAATTTTCACACACAAAAAAAAATTTAGTGTTATGACAAATCAATAGATAAAAGTTTTGCTAAATTCAAACCTGTATTGCAGTAAACTGTCGAAATGGACATGCATGGCCCGTGTGAATTAAAAACACCTCAAGATATACCAAAGCATATGATGAAGGTCATAGCGAAACTGAACCAGGACACTGAATCCTGCAGAAATGACTTACAGACATAATGGCAGGTTTTCAGGAACTGTAGCCGAAAAAAAACAAAACTGCAGAGTCACTGAAGGCTAAATCACATCCTCCACAGACCACTATCAGAATCAGACAATAAAGAATGCAAACAACTTCAAACTATGGAAGGAGGTGAGCTATGCTTGCTTGCATCTTCACGTTCGTATATTAGATTACTAAACTGTTGTAGTGAAACATGGTCCAGGCCATGGTCTTCTCAGTTTTAGTGACATTACAATGTTCAGGTTGTGCATCAGTTAAACATGTTAAATATTATTTGATCTCAGGCACTTTATTATGAAGGCATGTCATTAGAGTGTATACACACACTTCACATCATATACAGTGCCCTCTAGATTGAGTGGCAGATGCTTACTTTCTGTACAAATCAGACAATGGATTATAGATACTTATAATTTTCAAACCAGCATTGTGTAAACTACGCTACAGGTTTAAATAAAACTATATAAATGTTCCTGTGTTTCTGATCTCATTCTTTTTATATATTAATTCTTGCTGATTTTCATGAAGGGTGCCAAGAATTAAGGAGGGAATCTCTTCATAAATGTATTTTCCTAGGAAGGCATAGTGGGCATATCTTTATTTTATTAAAATAATAACCCGAATCTAAGCATTTCTATGAAAAAAGAGAAAGTCGAACAGAGAGGGACAGATGGAGATATGGTTTGGTGGTCAGTTGGAGAAAATATTTCATTTTCTCACATGATAGTTTGCGAAATCAATGTTTAAAACAAACATTTAGGGACTGTCCTAATTTGTAGCTGTGAAGTTTTTTGTCGTTTGTGGGTAGAACAAAAAACTCTGCATGTTTTATTACCGGTGAGTATCACTGTCAGCAAAACATGGCTGAGCTGCAGCATTTATTCACTCGCACTGTATGAACATGAAGGGAAAATCAAAGCGGCTGTTAGGTTATGTAATTATCTAACTTGGAACACACACACACCCACCCTACACACACAAAACTCAATGTTTCAGCAGGTGATATTAGCTCCTTCAAAAGGCTACAAGGAACAAGGTTTTTGGGGTTGTTATCAAATTTACAAACACATACATACACGCCAACACACTTATTTATTATGTTCTATTTCAGTTTTGAGCTATTATCCAACAGCTCACACATGCTTCACACTGCTGAGTGAGAAAGTGACCAGACATCAGTGCAGAGACAGTGTTGAGTTCATCACTAAGAGACGGGGTAGAGACAGAAGCGCTGTAGGTTGAGCCACATCTAAAATACATTTTAAAAATGGATTTCTCTCACCCAAGTACATCATCTACATAAACTGAGAGCGTGGTCACTTTGTTTATGCTCAAAACAGCAAAGAAAGGAAAATGACCAAGGCTCAGTTTCAAGAACAGGCAGTGTAGCATTAAGACGGTTAGTGAGATTATTTGTTCAAAGCGATACGCAATCTGTGATCTTTAAATGTCTTACCAAGGTTTATGAAATGCAAACCGAAGTGGAAAGCTGAGCTGTAGAACAAGATCCTAGTGAATGGTGCCAAAAGCGTTAAATAATATGATCCATTTTTCTATATATGCCTGGGAGACCCTGCTGTTTATTCTCACAGAAAAGCTCTCTAGCATTTCATTTAGTTCGTTCATCCATAATTATGTTTAAAGGAGGAAATTCACCAACATGAATACAGGAGATATCGTCATTTTAATGGCCACACAAACACATTATCTACTTCTGCTTTCTTAAGAAGTTTAATCTGCTTTTTCTACACATTATCTACTTCTGCTTTCTTAAGAAGTTTAATCTGCTTTTTTAAGAAGTTTGGCCTTGATTGGCTTTATAATATTATAATTGAAAAAAAATTAAAATAAAAATAAAAAACACCTTTTCATGCCTAGCACATTATATATAAGGAATAAAACCTTAGGTGTATGCCAATGACAGGGGATTGTCATGCTAATATTGACTGTTTTACTAGAATAGTACATCCCAAAGTGTATCATTCCTCTTATACCAGATAAATTTTCCAACAATTACAATTTTATTTATTAAAGCATGGCACCTCATAATTTTATCTGTTTATCGTCACAATTAATGTTGTGGGATGTCTCTAAAATGAGTTCCTGTCGGCAACACACAGTGAACAGTCATTCACTTACTTTCTCTTGTTAATAAGTAAATAAGACAAAAAGATGCTGCTTATTACCAAGAAACCAAAAGATTCTTCAATATAAAATTTAAAGGAACAGCTCTTATATCAGAATACCTCTAACTGTTATAAAGAGCTAACACTGGAGACACCTTCTATAAATGTTAAACAATCTCCTTCAATGCATGCACCTTTCTGTTGAATATTAAATTATTTTATTATTATCAGACTTAGATTGTTCCCCATACCAGTCCCCTGAATTTGAATTGTTACCATAGAAACGATAACATATTCGAACCAGAATGCTACATTTACATTTATGGCATTTGGAAGACGCCTTTACCCAGAGGGACTTACATTTTTTTCCACTGATACAACTGATCCACTGATCTTCTGATCAGAAAAATGATTCCAACATCCAATGATACAGATTACAAATTAACACCTTCTGACCAATCAGAATCGAGAATTCAGTAATGCTACAATATAAATAATGCTATAAAGACTAAAATGTCTATGTGTAACCTTCCCACCCCCTCCCGAATCTCTCCCAGGCTCGAAAGTAGAACTTAGCACACAAGGCCACAAGTACTGACCATCAGTATGTTAATGTATTCATCTCTGATTTTTACATAACAATCCATGCCCTAGTTTAGCATGCATACCAGGGCTCACTTTTACTTTTCACAGCGATGAAATGGAATAAAAACGAGGAAAACAAGCCTGGAGGAACCCACATTTCATTTATTTTCATTTATTTTGTGCCAAAAACAGCTTTTCTGTGTGTTCATATTTGTTGTTTATGATAAATCAACCACAAACCACACCATATTCAAGATATGTATTCCTAAAGAGACATTGGAAAAGAGAGAATTTCATCACTGTCAGTATTTTAGTGTACTAGAATGTTTAAGTGATATTATAGCATGTAAATTATTCTGCCTGTTCAGAATAAAAACCTCAGATAGGATTATTCCCTAATCTTTTTTATATACTGTACAGAGCTAAATTATTTCCAGCAAATTAAAGCTTTGACGTATCATCAGCTTATAAGCTATGTACAGGTGGGTCCATAAGTATTTGGACAGTGATCGTTTTTGTAGTTTTGCCTCTGTACATCACCAAAACGGATCTCAAATGAAGCAATGGAGATGTGATTCAATTAAAGCTGAATCTATAAGTGATTGGGAACTAGTAATCTGGCTCAATGTAAGGTGGCTTGAGCAACCCAAGCCATCTTCAGCTTTAATTCAAAAGGTTTAACAAAAATATTGCATTAGCTGTTTAGGAATCAGTAATTTTTATTATTATTTTTTTTTTTTTTAAACAGAGTCCCTCCATTTACACAGGCTCAAAAGTAATTGGACACTTGCCTGATAGCATGGTTTACTGTGGCCTGTTTCCTCATTGTTTCTTGACAAATTAAGGAGATAAAAAAGGTTTGGAGTTGATGAAATGTTGAATATGCATTTGGTTTCTGTTCATGGGAACTCTCAATATGTGGTCCAAAAGAGGTGTCGATGCAAGTGAAGGAGGCCATCATTTAAAAAAAACTTTAAGTAAACTTTAGGAGAAACTTTAGGAGTGGCCAAATCAACAGACATTCTTAAAAAAATAATAATAATAATAAAAACGGGAGTGCACTGGTGAGCTCAGGCAGAAGGCCTGGAAGACCATGGAAGACAACTAAAGTGTATGCTTGCAGAATTCTTTCCTTTGTGAAGAAAAACCCCTTCACAAAATCTAGCCAAGTCAAGAACAATCTCAAGGCATATCACTGTCAAAGTCTAAAATCAAGAGACACCTTCATCAATGTAAATACAGATGTTTACCTCAAGATGCAAACCACTGGTTTTCTGTTATCAAGAACAGAAATTAGACTTATTAGAAATTAGACAGATTAGACTTAAAAAAAAAAAAAACCCCATCTAAAACAAATCCTGACCAGTTCTGGAACAAGATTCTTTGGACAGATTAATGGAAGAGAATGAGTGGAAGAGTATGGGGAAGGAAAGGAAGGGCTCATTTCCAAAGCATACCACATCATCTGTCAAACACGGTGGAGGAAGTGTTATGGCACGGGCATGTACAGTATGACTGCCAATGGAACTCGGTCGTTGGTGTTTACTGCTGACAACTGAACACAGCTGCAGTAAAGGCCTGGCAAAGCATCTCAAGGAAGGAAACTCAGCATTTGGTGATGTCCATGTGTCCCAGACTTCAGGACTTCATTGACCGCAAAGGATTTGTATCCAAGCATTAAAAGTAATCCTTATATTTATAATTATATTAGTTTATCCACTTACTTGAGTCTGTGGATATGGAAGGACTCAGTAAAAATGGCTGTAATTCAAAAACAGTTAATGTAATATTCTTGTTAAACTCTTTGAATTAAAGCTGAAAGTCTACACTTCAATCACAACCTGATTGCTTCATGGTGGTGGTGTACAGAATTAGGAAAACTGTGTCACTGTCCAGATACTAACAGACCTAACTGTATTTACCAGGAGTTTTTAAATAAATTCTAATATCTGACACTTAATTCTAAATGCAGACTTGAGTTAAAAGATTAGCCATATAGATATATACCAAGGAAACTGCATCCTAACTTTTTAATCATGCAAACACTACTTTAGAGCCCTTATGTTCTTCTTGAACAGTAATATTCGACACTTCAACAATTATATGAAGCTAAAATCAAATTGGATCTTTATATGAAGTTAAAATCAAATTGGATCTTTGTCCTTTAATCGCCATCTTTGGTGTTTCATCTCAGTGTCAGCCTCTGAACCATAAACATGCTAGTGTTGTGGCCTTTGTATCGTTGCTTGCTCGGCGCAGAATATTGTTGTCTTGGACCTCTCCACAACCCCCCTCTATATCAGTTTGGCTTAGAGATTTAATGTTCTTTTTGAAGCTGAAAAAAATCAAGTACAACAAAAATGGCAATAATTTATTACCTATTTCAATGATTTACGCACCCTGGAGGTAGATTGAGGAGAGGTAGACGGTGAACACTAACCGTCTTACCCTCTTTCTGTTATTTTTTATATATTTTTTTTTATTTTACTTTATTTTATTTATTTATTTATTTTCTCTCTCCCCCCTTCCTTTTGGTTTTAGCTGTGGTTGTTTTGTGGGGGTTGTTGGGTGGGGTGTTGTGTTATGTTAAAAATGCAAATTTCCAATAAAAATTCTATGATAAAAAAAAGAGGTTTAAAAATCATGAAGTCAAACTGTTAGCGATGTTGAAGAGCTGCTATTACATTCATTATAATATATTCACTCAAACACTTACTGTTTAATAACTGTACTTCAGTGTAATTATTGTGATACGTAATTGTTTCTCTTCATGTGACCGGTCAGTCATATGATCCAGCGGGAAACTTTGGTGAAATTCATTGGAACTGGGAGAATAAAGTTCCCTCCTGTTATTAGTCATCAGTTCTGAAATACAGGATACATTTTGGTTGCGTTTCTATAACATATGTAGATCACACATTTGCTTAAAGGGAGGCTGAGTTCAAAAACGAGTGGTCTGTCGAATGAGAGACAACATGGTTGTTTGTTCTGCACATCTGACTGCCCTACACTTACCCATTTCAATGCTTCCTTGTGCTGATCATGGAATATCTTTGCATGCTTTGCAAATAACTCGCTCGACTCAGCAGCAGACGTGCAGATAACTTCTTTTTTTTTTTATTCTGTGATATTTAACACATGTATTGTTGAATTTAGGGACAGGATGATCAGTTATGGCAATGATCAGGGAACTTTTGAGCAAATGTGGCCTGACTGTAAGCAGAAACAGTTTGGCGTGTACAGCCAAAAGCATATACAGTAATAGCTCAAATACAGTTAACGCTTGAGTTGTGTTTAAGTTCCGAACTCAAAGCTGTAAGTTCTGCCTCATTTAACATCTGACACACAGTCGTATGAAGGCTGAGTGGTAGCCGTGTCCTGACAGTTAGATTCAGATGAGTTCATTACCGTTATTCCACAGCAGTATTCATTCCAGAGGAGTGCCAGCCTATGTGTGGGCCAGCACTGAGTGATCACTGCTATCAGGGCAGCATTCTGGCCAGCAGTTATTTCCAGGATAAAGACAATGTGTGTTTTTGTATTTTGTGTGATGCCACATACAGACTGACGAAGCAGATCCTAAATTTAATGCTGCTTACTTTTAGTTAACATGCCACACATTACGAAGAGGCACCAGGAAACAATTACTAATATTTAAAATACATAATAGTGATGATATCCTAAATCAGCATGAACTGAAACTAGTCAGATTTACTGCGTACTGCCTGTGGCTATTTAATACATTTTTATTGAATATATTTCATTTCATGGGTTTAGCACATTAATAACCAACTGAGACAATAAAAAAAAAATTCTGAAATATTATCAACGTGGGGTAGCATGGTGGTACAACAGATAGCGCTGGTGCCTTAGAGCTCCAGGGTCGCCTTCTCAATCCCAAGCTCAAGGGCGGATTTAGTGATTTGGGGCCCCTAGACAAAATATAGGAATGGGGCCCTTGTTTCAATGTTTTTATATTTTCAGCATACATTATTTAGCATTAATAATTTAAAATATATTTAATTAGCATTTTTAGGGGGCCTAGGTGGTCACCTACCTTTACCTAGTGCTATGTCCAAGGTTGAGTTGTTGTCTGTTCGTGTTCTTCCCATGTGTGTGTGAGTTTTCTCTGGGGTTCTCGTGTTTCCTCCTACCACCATATACATGCAGGTACGTGCACTGGTGCCTCTAAAATTTCCCTAATTGTGAGAATGTGTGTGTTGATTGTGTCCTATGGTGGACTGGCATCCCATGCAGGATGTCTTACTGATTCACACCCAGTGTTCACAGGATAGGCTCCATATCCACCACAACTCTGACCAGGATAAAGCAGTTCCTGAAGATCAGTGAATGAATGAACAAACAAACAACATAATAAACCCTGCCCTGTGGTCATGGAGAGACAACCAGCGAAGTTGTCCCAGGTCAGGTCGGGTGGGGGACCAAGAGGGTTTACTTTTTCTTTTCCAGTAATCACTTTATCTTTGTCAGGTGGATCACACTGGATCCAAGGCCCACCTCAGTTACAATGGGCAGATTCATGGGAAACCAGACTAATACAGAGCAGCATTTCAGACTCATCTGGCCAGTGCTGCCTCGTCACTAAAGTTTAGAATTTGTCTGTGATCTTAGAATGGAGAAACAGCTTGTGTGTTTAAGCCTTTTAAACATTGCCTTCTCAATGATGTCATAAACATCATAATTGTTATGCTTTTTGGATGTTGTGAGTACTGTTGCTTTAATAACGTCACCTGGTGAAAAGTACAGCGAACAGACGGCAAGAGGGTGGCAGCTTCTAATTATGAGGGCAAAAGAAAACACATGTTTCTAATGTCTTGGAAGCAGACAATTACACGGGTACACCACGACGAAGGTGAATGAGGTGATGTTTTGCACAGTCTGCCGTCAGTTTCCAGGAAAAGCAGACAAGTCAGGAGCCTTTTTCGTTGGAACAAGCAATTAAAGCAAGCAAAACCTCAACGCTCATGATAAAAGCCGACAGCACGTAGCGTGCATGCTGGCTAAGAGGGTTACTGATAACCCTTCATCTGGTCCACTGAACGAGATGGCGAGACGTATGTATGAAGAGAATCAGAAGCGCATTGAGAGACTCAACACAGCAGATCATGTCATTCAAACAGAGTATTGACTTGTTAAAAAAATGTTGAGTACCACACTGATGTTGCATGTTGGAAGTAAGCAATATTTATCTCTGTTAGTGCCATTAAAACAGCTTCGTTCATTTTTATATGATTTACATTTATGGCATTTGGCAGACGCCCTTATCCAGAGCAATTTAACATTTATCTCATTTGTACAACTGAGCAATTGAGGGTTAAGGGCCTTGCTCAGAGGCCCAACAGTGATAGCTTGGCACTGCTGGGGCTTGAACTTCTGACCTTCTGATCAGTAACCCAGAGCCTTTTACCACTGAACCACCACTGAGCCACCACTGCCCCATGACTTCTACGTCAGAACCTTGAAGTTTGGGTGTAATAAGAGAGCCTCAGACCATTTACATAATAAATGACTGGAGAAGCAGCCTTTCAGTGGACTCACTCCACAAACTCTTATTCATTAGTATTAAAAACCCTGAGTTGGACAGTTGCAGTGGCCAGAAGGTAGTTAAAAGGTGGCACTCTCAGACAGAGAGGGCTCGGAGAGTATCGCTCTAGAACAGAGACAATATCTCTGATCAAGACCACCAACAATCCATCCCAATAAACTGCTGCATAACAGATTCTCTTCCTTACAACATTCCTTTAATAGGAGTCCTCCATTTATGTACAGTTAACTGGGGACATATCTGGGACCATCGACCCTGACAGGCTGTTGTGGAGAAATCTTGTTACATCATTGTCTTTTAAAGAAACTAATATTGAACAAAAAGTGGATGTATATAATTATATTTGGCTTTTGACAAATTGTTTAAAACACGCGGCTAAGAAATAACTATGTTTCTTCTTCTTTTTGTTGGTGGGGCCAGTGAAAATTTTGGCAGGGCAAGTAAAAATCTGAAAAAATCCTGAGCGTTGCCGAAGTTCTTAAAGCAATACTGAATACTGCATTAGAATGAGTAAATATCCTTGGAGGCCTTTTTG